>JANHAO010029946.1:0-10263 GCA_026873985.1 Saraca asoca | reverse complement strand
TCAAGTGGAAGATCAAGTCATCCCAGTCTATTTCTGAATCAATGGATTCAGGTATGTTTCTGCATTTAATTCTTTATATTCTCTAGAATTTTTATAGGATTGTATATGAATTAAGGATTGGATTGTTTAATTAATGCATTTGAACAATAGAAAATCCTTACATTTTTCAAATATTTTTGACAAATTTTTGTTTTAGATAACTAATAATCTTTTTAATTTCAATTGCTTTTTCCAACAAATTTTTGACAAATAAATCCATTAAAAATTTACGTGATTTTACATAGTGTATATAAGGATCACAATGTAAAAAGAATAAATATGTATTTCGTATAACTCAATTAAAATGCCAGCTGTCTCATGGATGGAAGATTAATATGAACTCTATAAAGATAAGCAATTTACTCTATCTTATGATTATAATTTTAAATTGCAATAACCATCACAATTGCAATTATATTGTGATTAATATATTTCTAGACAAATAAAAAAAAATTGACCACTGCAAAACAAAATTTCAAAATGGCTATGTGAGTTGATTCAAACAAATTCATGTTAATATGGTATATATGTCTTGTGGTGGAATTCACTAATTTAGTCTTACCAAAAAAAAAAAAAAAGAGGAATTCATTAATTTAGGTTGCTGTGAAAGCCAAGTGAACCGTAGAAGAGGAAAGGAGTGAGGAAATAGAAGGTTAGATGCAGGGACGTGAAGGACAGTGCAGAGTACTGACAATCGTTTCCATGTATCAGTACCGGTTTCTCAAGGTTATTATTTTTCATATTTTGATAAATTAAATATTTTAATATTAAAATTAAAAATACAGTGGCATAATTTATCAAAATACAAAGATTTGATGGTTTTTGCATTAATTACTTAGCAAATATTATCATTAGTATTGATAAATATTAATCTTTTAATTTTTGTAAAATTTCTGTATTTTTATTTTTTTAACAAATTAAAATTTTTTACAAACACTTATGATATAATTTTTGTTGATACAATTATTTTTTTCACACGAACGGTAGATGTAAAATTCGTATAAAATTATTAATTCTAAAAAAATCATAAAATTTTGCATGTAAAATTCTATCTTTAAAAAATTTGCAAAGTCTCTAAGGATTAGCATGATACAAACATTTAAAAAAAAAAAAAATCACTGTGTGGGAGAGAGAAATAGACTCAGAAATTATGTGACAGAAATCTGTGGGGACTAATTTGTTAGTACTTTCTTGTTGAAGATGGTACTAATGTCTAATAATGATAACCCTTAAAAGGGCTTTATCTAAGCAGTTTATGAAGCAAAGAGAAAGAGTTTGGTTTGAAGGCTACCTAATGATAATCCATTTTATATTTAAACCTGAATAATTGATTTTATCCCATCTTTTGATATTGAGTAATTTTATGGAAATGTCCAATTTTTAAGGGTTGATTTTTTTTTTTTATCATTTGGTTAAATAGTTTTTTTTAGATTTGTGTAGTGTAGTTGTGTATGGATATTATTTGGATCCTCTAAAATATAAAATATATTTTCAAAAGTAAAATAAAGCATCGTAATCAGTTGAGAAAATCAAAGGAATAAATAATTACAAATTTAATGGTCCATTTGTTTTGGCATAAAATATATTCTATAGAAATAATTTAATTGAATTATATTTATAATTATAAAATATTAAAATGACAAAAAATATTCTACTTAGTTTAATGCTAAATGTGTGGGGTGTAGTGGAAAACATTCCTTTTTTTCTAAAGAGAAAGTTAGTTTCACCCATTACCATGATATAATACATCATTTTTTTAATTATAGAATATATAAGTGGTATTAAAATCTTTTATTTATATATAAATAATAAGATTTTCCTACAATCATTTATTATTTATTAAATTCTGAATTTTTAATTTTTTTATAAATAGTATGATACTTTACTTTATATTCTAAAGTATACCTTGTACTTTTGAGGTGTCAAATATGATAATAATAACAATTTGCCAAATTCTATCCAACGTCTATAGAGGTTTATATAGATAAAATGGGCCTTCTTTATTCATCTTTTAAAACTTATTAGTGTCACTAATCTGGCCCTCCTGGATAGATAAAATGGGCCATCTCTGACAAGTTAAAATCACAGGCCAGACTATGTGAGGGAATTGTAGCCCAATGTATCTTTAAGAGTAGAGCCTACAATGGTTCCATAGGCCTTGCTATGCAAAGTCCAAAGCCAATGCTACGATAAAATGCAAGTTTAATATCTTTACATGTTTGGCACCATAGTTGTAGGATTGAATTCAATTAATTTCAATGGAAATTATTTCAGGTTCTTTATAAATAAATTTTAATATTTGAAATAATTATAAGAAATAATAATTTCAATTGACCTATAAGGGTATTCTATTGTTGGAAACATATTAAAAATATATAAGATTTAATAAAGAAATAGATTTTATTCACAAGTCATCTATGTTGGCTCTTAATTACAAGTCATCTTTTCTTGCAGCCCGTAGGAAAAAGGTAGATCTTAGACAATACCATTCGCAGACAATTTTCACCAAATTTAATTGTTTTTTATATTTTTATATTATAATAATTATATTTTTTATATTTATTTATAATTTTATTAATCATAATATAATTTTAATTGCAATTATAATTTTAATCTATGACTAAGACTAGTATTATTCTTGCATGCATCATTTCCACTCCAATTTCTTTTAACAAATCCTAACGGATTATATTAACAAATGAAAATTCTTATTTTATTAAAAAATAAATAAATATAAAAATTAAAAAGATGCTATGTGTGAATTCTTAATCATACCAAATAAGCTAAATTAAATTAGATAGTTTTTCATATCTTCTAATTATCTTCGGTCTCAATTCGGTAACAACTTTGAAAATAGAAGAGTTAATTTACATAAAGTCGTTAAGTCTAAATTAAATAAGTTGACTGAAAGTAGCCCGTGAGAGAGAAACTATACTATTATCTAACGTATTATAGTTTTCATAAAATCATAATTGGTCAACTTGTTAAGAGGTAACAAAAATGTCATATTGCAAATTATATAAAATTACTACTTGCTGTGCCTTGCATCGCAATGATAATATAATTCAGAAGATATAAATGAAGCATATAGTCATAAAATTAAATATTATTAAATAGTTCATCCCTCTCTATATATCCTCCCCCCAAATTGCAAGTAAAATAGTAATTTTCTGACCTATTGGAGAAAATTTCAACTAAATTTTCTGCGTAAATTATATATCATTTGTTTTCAATCAAATTCTAGGGAAAGAAAAATCTAACACGTGAGAGAAGAAAATTGTATCAAGTTTATGAAATAACATGATTCGAAACATGTTGAAGCATTGATTTATCTCGTATGTATAAAGGTGACGTGTGGTTTGACCCTAATTACTATTTGAAAAAACTTATTTCTATAATACTTTAAGTTTTAAAACTTCATTTTTTTCTCTATTTACGAATTATTCCTTTAAAACTTTAAAAATTTATGTTTATAGGGTTTGTGAAATTTTTAGTTATTTTTTTATTTATTTGTTATGTTCTTTACGTTAATTATTTGTAATGATAAGGGTATTTCATTTAGAGAATGCTTCTCTGTGATTACTTGATCTATGTGGAAAATAAAAGTATACACTAATTTTGATCTTTCCAAAGGGCTACTTTCAGGAAATATACACATGCAAGAGTACATGGATTGAATACAACCATGAAATCAAAGAAACATGACAATGCAGCAGCGAGCCCTTCCTTCGTAGAGGAATATTGATGGATGCCTCCACTAAAAACAACTGGCTAGGGTTTAATATGTTAGTGCTAAGTCTTTATATGATTAATTTTGATGATGATAAATAATAATTATATATGTTCAAATTACAATACATGTCATCATGTTATATTATATAGCTCAATACTATATCTTTTACAAGTATTAATAGATATGCTAAATTGTGATTAATAAATATGTATAATAAAATTATAATACATGCTCTCATGTTAATTCGTTTTAGTTATATATTTGAATGATACATTATGATGAATTAAATTGAACTAATTATATAAATTACAAAGTTTATGTTTGTTTTATAGAATTATTCAAAGAAGAAAGTGTGTGTATTGGAGTCAAATATTGATAATTCTTGTTTTGCTTTTTTTTAGAAAAAGGTTAAAAAAGAAGAGTTGTTCTAAATTTTGAAATCTTCAAAGATTGAAACTTTAGTTACTTGAATGTTTTAAGTATAGTCTTAGGACTTCATTGAGTATAATCTTTCCTTTTAGGCCTAGATTTTTTTTTAATAGAGTTTTTCATGATTTAGAATTAAATCTTACTTTACAAATTCTTAACTTGCTTTATTATATTTTCTTGGCTAGCTTTGGTTTTGTTATAGGCAAAAAGCAGTCTCAAAAAAATGGGAGAGCCCCAAACTCGACAGAAGCCAACCCCCTGCCTCGCCAAGGGCGCCCAACGAGCTTCGCTTCACCCTCCATCAGAAAGCAGCATAGTGAAGTCATCCCAATATCAGCTCGCGAAGTAGTCAATCATCCTACACGAGCTCTCTACCTCGCTACAGCGGCACCAAACTCGCTACAACGACCTCCTATAGCGACCCGAGCAAGGAACCCTAGCTTGGTATGATGAACACTCCGCACGGCAAGATCACACCGAGCGGAAGACGCTTACATATACAAGTCCACAGCTGACAGGAGGGACCCATCCTGCAACAGCCAGATTTTAGTTTTTACTATCTTTTTCATTTATATCTTGATATAACACAACTGTAGCTTGTAATTAATGTATGTAACTCCTTCTTCCTCTATAAATAGGGTTGCATTGTTAGAAGAGGAGGAGGTTGGCATCTTATAAGCCAATATTCTATATAAACAATCTTTCGTATCAATAAAATCATCGCTGTGGATGTAGGGTCCAGTGCTATCTGAATTTAGCTGAACCACGTTAAATCTTGCCTTTCTCTCTTCTTCCCCTTGACTATCCACATTCATCGCACCTCCTCTCAACACAGAAAATAGCTTGGTAAGAGAATTGATCTCTCATTGACAAGAACTTGGCCCCGAACCAAATTCCACCATCAACATTTTGATGCTAGAAGAAGGGCTAACTATTTTTTGTACCTGTTTCCCATACTTATCTCTATAGAAGCAATGGCTAGAGGAAGGACCACGCGAAGTTCAACCACTCCCGTCATTCAACCAGCGGACACCCCAGCCATAGGGGCTCATCATCACTCTACCTCTATCCCCGAAAATGAGGAGATACGGATGCCTGGCCAAACCTAACCGACACTTGAGAACACGGTGAGAGAGTTGGCCGAAACTGTCAAAGCCTTGACATAGGCTCAAGCCCTAGGGTCTCAAAAACAAGAAGAGATCATAACCTAACTTCAACAACTCTGTAAGGAGGCACAGAGAGGAACTCACAAGGATCATGACAGTTAACAACTGGGGGGCTCCCAACGAGCGGAAAGCTCTGCCCCTCAGCCTGAAAAGCAACAATTAACCATGGAAGAGCTCATCCAAAAGTTAAAACAACTAGAGGAATGCCCATAGCCTCAAAGCCACCACCCTTGCCACGAGGAAAGTTCGCCCTTCTCTATAGAGATCGAAATGCAACATTCCTGTAGAAACTCGAAGTGCCTGCGATCCCATTGTATGATGGGAACTGCAACCCATGTGACCACCTGGACGTGTTCAACATCTAGATGGACTTGCAAACAAATGACCATTTGATCAAATGTCACGTCTTCCCAGCTACACTAAAAGGTATACCATGGACATGGTTCAAAAACCACCTGGCATGCAGTGTCAATAGTTGGGAAGAATGTCAAAGAAAATTCGTCGATCAATACCAGACACTAAAGAAACAACTTGCGCCCCTTTGCCATCTCGCAATGATCTTCCAACGCAAAAATGAACTACTCAAAGACTACATAGACCGATTCAGGTATGAGGCCAACTCCATGGAGAATCCCTCAGAGAAAAGTATTCTAGCAACGATCTCAGTGGGACTTCACAAAGATGGAAAATTATGCCAAAGACTTTATAAGTCCCCAGCTCGAGACCTCGCTGAATTCTACGAGCAAGCTACCAAACAGATAAGAGAAAAAACCTTCAAAATGGAGGAACCCAAGCATAAAGTGGACCCCAATGGTCCCACCACGAGTAAAAAGAGGGGTAGCGAGAGTCACAATGACCCAACACTCCTCATCTCGTGAAGAAGGCGAAGCCTCAGCGACCCGGAGGCCACTTCAAAAGCTACAGCATCCTGTTAGATACACAGGACAGAATTTTCACCACAAAAAGACACAATGAGGACTTTGGAAAGCCCAAACCAATGAGGGTGCTTACTACAATAAGGTTGGACATGCCACCTCAGAATGTTAGGCACTAAAAGATGCCATTAAAGACCTTATCAGAAAAGATTGACTACAAGATTATGTGATAAGACCGCCTAGATAGCACGCTCAACTGGCTTAGCAAGTTGCCACCCAAGAGCCTGAGCCCTCCATCAGAACCATATTCTAATCCTGTAACACTCATTTGTTATCAATGGTGATTAGTTATATCAACTATTGTATGCTGAATCAATGTAAGTTGTTGATTGGCCAAAAAAGGCATTGTCTAGACAAAGAGTTTTCACTCCGTCATTGTGAGGATTCACCCGGGGGTGAGACGGCGTAAGGCCTACCCCATCAATACATCTAAAGTAAGCCACATTCCATTAATTGTGATCAAAGGAATAAATTTCCCAACCATTGAGCAATGAGCTTGCTATCTTGCTGAGCAATGAGCTTGCTGTGGAGCTGAGTAACGAGCTTGTTGTCTTACTGAGCAATGAGCTTGCTGTGAAACTGAGCAACAAGCTTGCTACGAAACTAAGCAACAAGCTTGTTGTGGTACGGACGTGCGATCCTACTTGGCAATGAGTTATTACATCACCACAACAAAATAAGACTGAGGGTGAGATGGCCCCAGGGCCTATCTCGGTGATACACTCAAATTTAATGATAGGCCACCAGCCCATTATAGCGCAAAAATGCTAAAACAAAATTGTTGTAGCTTTCATGCAACTGAACGCCCATAGCTAGCATGCAGATGAGAAATCGTAGCTCTCATGCGGATGGACTCTCAGGGCTTAAGCGAGATTTCTCGGGTGTAGAAATAACTAGAAAGGTAAAACATGACTGATTGGCTGAAAAGAGATTTTATTAATCATCAGAAATTTACATACAATAATGCACGAAGCATTCGGTATAACATTCAAGGAAAGAAAAGCTCACACAGTGAAAAGACCTCGCTCAACGAGGCAAAATTACATCAAAAGAAGAAATGTAGAAACAAAAGTAAAAAGCTCAAAAGCCTGGCACTACCATTCCTATAAAAAGAGCAGAAGGTCAGTCAATGAGCTCTCGCCTGTAGGAAGGACAGCGACCTCTGGTTGCTCTTGCTTATATTCCTCTGATGTATCTACCTGAGCCAAACCCAGAGCAAATCAAAAAGTCACAAGAAGCTAGCTGGCCAAGCAGTAGCTCACAAACAACGTTGGGAGGAGATAACCTAGGATCTGCACAAGACTCCCTAGGAGCCCACCAGACGGATCCTGCGATGAAGCCACGTGCAACAGGCTATCCATGCCCCCCGACACTCTACAACAGACCATCCATGTCTCGACAAACTTCATCAAAAGTAAAGCCGACAGAAACGCGAGGGGCTCTTCAGCCTCTTCCATTCTAACTCTTTTAAGGCAAAAGGAAAAAAAAAAACCTATGGGTATAAAAAGACCCACTCAATCCCCCGAAGGATCTAGAAGGCATCCAACTAATCTTCATCTGACAGCCTGAAACCAGCAGAAATGCCACGCCAACTGCTAAAAATGGCACACTGAAGAAAGTATGGCCTAAAGCAGAATGAAAAGACATTCGACATGATAATACAATCAAGCAAGGACTCTGACCAAGAGTATCAAGCAGAGCCTTGGGAGCTTACAACTCCCAGTTCGTAAAGCAAATCGAGAGTTGGGGTGCTTATGTTATAGGCGAAAAATAGCCTAAAAAAATAGGAGAGCCCTGAACCTAACAGAAGACAAGCCCTACCTTGCCAAGGGCACCCAGCAAGCATCGCTTCACCCTCCATCAGAAAGTGGCATAGCGAAGTCATCCTGATATTAGCTCATGAAGTGCTTTCTACCTCGTTACAGTGGCACCAAGCTCATTACAGCGACCTCCCATAGTGACCCCGAGCAAGAAACCCTAGCTTGGGATGATGAATACTCTGCACGATAAGACCACACCGAGCAGAAGATGCTTATCGATACAAGTCCACAGCTGACAAAAAGGACCTATCCTGCAGCCTACATCCTGCAATAGCCGAATTTTAGTTTTTACTATCTTTTCCATTTATATCTTAATGTAACACAACTGTAACTTGTAATTAATGCATGTAACTCCTTCTTCCTCTATAAATAGGATTGCATTGTTAGAAGAGAAGGAAGCCGACATCTTATAAGCCAATATTCTGTATAAACAATCATTCATATCAATAACATCCCCACCGTGGACATAGGATCCGGTGTAGCCCAGATTTAGACGAACCAGATTTAGCCGAACCACGTTAAATCTTGCCTTTTTCTCTTCTTCTCCTTGACTATCCATGATCACTGCACCTCCTCTCAACACAGAAAATAGCTTGGTAAGAGAACTGATCTCCCGTTGATAGGAATTTGGCCCCGAACCAAATTCTACCATCAACAGGTTTCAACTGATGAAATTTTTGTTTAAACCCTACTTTAGTTACAATGTAAAGGTATTGGATCATTTGAATTTAACTTATTTTTTAAAATTCCTTTTCGAAAGTTTGCCTCAAGATTTTACTCAAAAAACCTTTGAAATATTTTCAACAAAAACATTCTAAGATGTTTTTACATAATTTATCAATTTGTTTAAATTTAGAAATATGTTTTTACATTTGAAATATCTCATTGAGACCTTGCCTATGTATAGTTAAATAAGTTGCCTTACACAAGTGCTTCGATTTGTTATTGTTATATGCAAACATTTTCATTAAATTATCTTGTATTTGTTTGAATTAAAATTATCTCATAACTTTCTAAAATCATGAGATTTTTAAAGAGAACACTAAAATTTTTGAAAGTTCACTATAACATTTCTAGCCTTTGGCTACGGCCATAAATCGTTGTCTAAAATGAAAAAACTATTGCCTATAAGAATAGGCAACAGTTTTTGATTGTTCTCTTATCAAGTGTTACCTATTCTTTTAGGCAATGATTTTTTTAGGATTTTTGGCAACAGACCATAAAACCATTGCCTATTATTCAGTTATAGGAAATAGTAATTTTATGTTTTAGCAACAGTTTTTTAACAATCAGACAACACTTTTAAACCGTTGCGAAATACAATAGGCAATGGTTTATTTCAAAATAAGCAACACTTTTTTCATAAATAAACAACATCTTGGTACATAATAGACAATGATTTTTTAAATATATAGGCAACACTTATGAACCGTTGTTAGATAGAATAGGCAATGGTTTTTCATAAATGAACAACAGTTAGGTGCGTAATAGGCAACAGTCTTTTACTACTAGAATCGATTACCTAATCGATTCATGAATGAGTATCCATGCATGAATTAATTCATCAATCAATTCAAGAAGATTAGTCTATGAAATTTTTTTGACCAAAGGTTAGGAATTTTGTGTGAATTGATTGCTTAATCGATTTACAAAGGCAATGGTTTTTTACTGAGTGAATCGATTAGATAATCAATTCTTGTTGATATTCTTATACGAATCGATTTTCGAATCAATTCAAGAAGATTTAGTTTTTGTTATTCATATACAAATCGATTCATAAAGTGTTGAATTGATTCTGTAGTTGATTCTTTTGGTTATTGTAACATGCACAATCAACACATCAATTAATTTATTCCATTCTATGGCAAAGGAATTTCCAATCACTCCAATAGTCAAATATATCAATTAATTTATCCCAAATTTGAAGAAATAAATCCAAAACAACAAGATAAATGTAAAGAGAATTAATTGTAAGTTCAACAATTAAATGAAAATTCAAATTCAAATCATATTCATTGAAGATTATCATCATCAGCAGCAGTACCTACATCCAATTTGTTATCATCATTTTGATTTGCTCCTTCACCACCAACATTGTGCTGCATAATGTCCTGGTAAAATATATAAAATATGTAAGTAGT
>JANHAO010029945.1:0-10282 GCA_026873985.1 Saraca asoca | reverse complement strand
TTAACATACTAAAACATATTGTTAGTTTCAAAATTGCTTTTTCAACATTCAAAACTAGTAAAACCAGTATAGCTTAGGCTAACACGATCATATGCTTTCTCTAAATTAACCTTGATAACAAAGAACCCCCTCTTACTTCTCATCTTTTGCATTGAATGAATCATTTCTTGAGCTATAATGATATTATCTTAAATATATCTTTTTGGAACAAAACTAGCTTGAAAGGGAGAAATTAATTGAGCTAGCATAGGTTTGAGTCTATTCATTATCTCTTTAGTAATGCATTTATATAAGACATTATAAAGGGAAATCGGTCTAAATCGATTCACAAATTCTGGCTTGTTAAGCTTGGGAATAAGGACCAACAAGGTGTTGTTGATATTCTTAATATTTTTTACTTTTGAAAACTTCCTTCACAAGTTCACACA
The DNA here is from genome assembly GCA_026873985.1 of Saraca asoca. Taxonomy (NCBI): domain Eukaryota; kingdom Viridiplantae; phylum Streptophyta; class Magnoliopsida; order Fabales; family Fabaceae; genus Saraca; species Saraca asoca. The sequence goes on along the minus strand of JANHAO010029945.1, from coordinate 9,854 downwards.
CACCGTCGCCAATAATAGACCAATTTTTCTCAAATAAAATGCTTAGAAAGCCATCTTCACCAAGAGCCTTAGTAGCAATCATAGCAAATATGGCTCTTTTTATCTCCTTGAAAAAACATCTTTTGTTTTGGTTGCAACTAAGTATAAGGAAATTCATGATAGTTTTCACCGTCTCTCGATGAACTTGATTCTCATGGAAAAAATCTTTATAAAAGCTTTTAATCATGCCAACCATACCCTCAAATTTTTCTACCTAATGGTTTTCAAAATTCCTCAGCATATTGATTTTATTACTATTTCTAAGAACAATAGATTTAAAGTGGTAATACTTTGTATTTTTGTGCCCTTTAGTTAGGTATGCAGTTTTGGATTTTTGGTGCCAAAGAATTTCTTCTTGTTTAAAAGTGTGAGCCAGCTCAGATTGAAGATCAATCTCCAATTTATGGAGAAAAAGATTAAAATTTTTCTCTTGAGCTTTTGGAATACCTTTCAATCTAGCCAAAAGTTTCTTTTTACATTCTTTTTAAGATGCCCAAATGTATTTTTATTACAATCCATCAAGACCAAAGTGTGCTTAGATAAAGCTTGATCAATATCTGTTGTATTATTCCAACAAGAAGAAAGGAAATCATTAAACTTAGAATGGGTCAACCAAGTAGCTTCAAATTGAAAGGGCCAATCTGAATTTGAAATACACTTTCCCTTGAGATTAATCATGATTGGATGATGATCAGAGAAAGCTCAAGTAAGAACTTTCACAGTGGTTTCACTATAAAGTGCCAATTAACATTACAAAGTGCCCTATCCAAATTTTCAAACAAATAATCATACCCTTGATTCCGAGGACCCTTCCAAGTATATTTCCCTCCATAGGTTCCAATATCCAAAAGATTACACTAGTTGATTCTGTCATCAAATATATTAACCTAGTACTAATTAAAAGGAGCTCATCTTTTTTTTTTTTTTCGTAGGATCTCTAATGTCATTAAGATCCTCAACCACTAATCAAGGACCCTCAATCTGTTGGCTCAAATCAACAAAGTCCTACCAAAGCATAAATTTCATGTCATATGAAGGGTTGGCGTACACAACTATAAAGTACCACACATTATCATTATTATCATATATTTCAGCATGGATAAATTGAAAGTTTCTCTTAAGAATTTTGACTTTAACGTGTTAACTCTTCCAAGCCATCCAAATACCCCTAGAGAAACCATTGCCTTCCACTAACTCCCTACTATCAAAGCCCAAGGCTTGCATAATAGAATTCTCCATTTAACTATGGACCCTAGTTTCCATCAAAACAATGATATTAGGAAGAAGACTACCCATCACTATTTTAGAATGATTCACAAAATATTTATTGCTTACACCACAATAGTTCCAAACAAAAATATTTTTTAACATCATAAAATAAGAGAAAAAAAATAGAGACCTTTTAAGAGCCATTAAGACACAACCATGTCCCTCACTTTGGAGGAACCATTATTATCTTGATGCATAAACTTACAATCTGCTTTTGTTTTTTCATCCTTCAGGTAAAAAACAATAGTGTTATCATCAAGAGGTTTAGGTTTCATCAAAGTCCTCCCACTCCCCTAATCAATCATAAAGGACTGATCAAAAGGTTGCTTAAAAAAGGGATTGTCTTCCATAGTAACCGAAACATGGGATATTTGAGTATCATGACCCTTCATTACATGGAAAGTAGGCAAGGTATCCTTAATGGAATTGGAAGAAAGAATAGATTGTGGGGTGGGCCCTTTTTTCTTGATTAACTTTGAAATTGTTGTGTCATGACCATACAAATTGTGCATGAGTGGGCACACTTCTTGGTTCTTAAATCTTACTAGGCTTCATACTTTTGGTAGCCTTTGTTTGGATTAAAAGTAGTCCATTTTCAATTTGAATTAATGTCTACAAGATCTTTTCATTAAAATAACCAATATTAATTTCCTCATCATTCTTTAGAATTAACTCATTGTTGCCATGATAGTGATCATTTCCTAAAATAACAAGATGTGATCCTGCTGAAGTATTATGATTAGCTTGATTATGGACCTCTAATTTAATGCCTTCACTCTCTTTATTCTACCTTGGTCGATAAGTTTTTAAGGCAACCTTCAATGACCATACTTATCACAATGAAAGCAGATCATGTGAATGCTCTCATACTCAATAGAAAGTGTTTTTCCTTTTATAGAATATTCCACTAGCAATGTTTCAATGAGATTAACCTCAACACAAACTCGTACATAATTGCCTCTGAACTACTCCATGGTTATATCATCAATTTTCAAAGTTTTACCCATTATATTCCCTAATAAGGTTAAGAATTTACAATCATAATATTTAACTGGTAGTTTTAGAACTCTTATCTAGACCGCCACCTTTTCTATAGAAGCATCTTCTAGATCAAACTTAGGATCCCATGGCCTGACTGTTAGGTAATGGTCATATAATAATTATCCAAAGGCCTCCAATGAAAGCATAGTCGTAGTTAGAGAAAGCATTAAATTTGATCATAAAATAGTTATTGGTGAGATCTATAATATCTAAAATGCCATCTTTTGCCCATAACTTGTAAAGTCTAGGTTCCAGAACCTAGTAACTAATTCTCCTTCCTAAGAGCTTAATAATGAGAGTTTTCTTCCAAGGCTTGCACATTCTCTTTTCTTCTTCTTTAGAAATCAAAAAATTTAGACAATCTCTTTCACTATCCTTTTCTTCCACAATTTGGAAGCCACTGAAATAATCATCAGGCTCTTCTGAACTGTCCTCATCTTGTTCCTGATTAGAATTATCATCTTTTCCAAGTATATCCTAATCAACACCCTCACCACTAATCAAGGTGGCTTTATAGGAATGAGAAAGGCTACTTTGCAGCTTTTCATGATCATATAAGAATCCTTCATTATATACAACTAATCCTGAAACCTCTCTTAAAAACATATTTTCTCCTTTTTTGACTTTCGTTTTATTCTGGTGGAAGAGATCAGCATCCTCCTTTATGATTACCCCTTCCTTGGCTCCACTCATCATAAAGCACTATGCTTTGAGTATTTATAATTTTTATCATAATTCTAAACTTTTCATCTACTTATTTAACTAAACCATATCACCACTTGTTCTTGAGTCTATTCTATTCCTTTAGTTACTATATCTATTGTAAACAAATGTTATTTCCTATTCAAACTGTTCACACTGACATCTTAATCCTATTATATACAATTAACACATTTTTCTAATTTCATGTTACATCCTCTTTTTTTTTACAGCATGATTGGCATGAATCACTCTAGTGATGATTTGCAAATTTATGAACATGACACATAATTTATTTAAGACATACTTATATTTCAAAAAAAAACTTACAAATGCAAATCAAAACTAGAAAAGTAATTGCACATAATAGTTTAAAACTTGAAATAAAAAATGGAAACTAGGCTCTATGCATCAAACTTATAAAGGAGTTAACACAACCACTCCGTGAGTAAAAATTCTCACCCAAAATTTAGGTGGAAAACATTTTGGTCATACACAATAATCATTACAAAAAAAATTATTTAGCGACAAATTTTGTTGTATTAAGCTATGATTTTAACCCTTGCAATAATAGTGATTAAAAAAATCGGCGTATAATCATGTGTTGGAAGTGTCTTAGTGGCAATTTTTTGTAACCATTGGAATTAAAGTATGTAGTGGTGATTTGTTTATGTTTAGTGGCAGTTATAAACCCCTAATAGCTAAAGCAAAACATGTTGCATTTTCAGTTTATTTTGTATTTAATGGTGGTTTTTATGTGTTTAGTAGTAGTTATGGACCCCAGCTAAATGCAATGTATATACAATTTATTTTGTATTTAAAATTGGTTCTAAATCATCTCTAATTACATTAATTCAATGATGTAATTATATTAGTGATGCTTTGTAATTGCTGTTAAGTACTTATTTTTTTATATTTTTCATTCGAACCCTATTATATCCCATACTTATCATAATATTAAACAAAAATATCTGACAAAGACTATGCACAAGTAAAATGCTTAATAATTGACTAAAAAGGTCAATTATCATACACTTATCCAGAAATTCATATTGTCAAATCAAAATATACTAATAAATTGCCCTGGTTAAGGGCATTATGTCTAACAAAGAATAAGGGTCCTGCTTTCGCTGATAAGTCATGTCCACTCCCTTTATCTAATGACTGCGAAAAGAATTTTAAAATAATCAAAACATGCTCTGTTTTTATTGCATTTTGATGTCATTTCATGGATTTGGAATTATAAAAACTTGAGAATTGATATTCAAGTTAATCAATACAAGAACTCTTTCTAAGTCATTGTTTTACTTTTGTAGTACATGTTGGTAACAAAAAAGGAAACAAATATCTACAAGAATAAGATGCCAAAGTAAGAACTAAAAAAAAAAAAAAAAGAAATAAATTGCTTTGAAGTGTAACCTGGATTTGTAGGTCCAAACCGGGAAGATATGCTACAAGTGTGGTTCATGGGCTTTTGCAATGTTATGGATCAGAAAACAGGAACTGATCATTAAATTTTCAGAAGTGTCTTGCTTATTCGATGAAAATACCATCACCAGCATATTCCATTTTTCAGTCTTATCTAAATCTTTATCTTAAATTATAATTTTACTATTGCAAATTGAAATAAAAACCAACACACAGGCACCAAACTGCACATGAATACCATTCACAAGCCTCATGCACAGATGCTAGTTGTGATGAAAATATAATGTCACAAATCATTCACATTTCACTAACATAAGATATGATGCATTCAAGATAATGGCTATACATAAAAGCTATATTAAATGTACCTTACCCCTTAGATAAAACTCAATTAGTAATTATAACACTAGACTGAGATTTTAAAATCGAATCCAAAGGTAGGCTGCAATTTAAAAAATATGGTTGTAAAGCTTGCTTACTTCACTTCCTTCAAGTGTTAAAACACATGAAAATGTTAGCTGTAGGGGTAACACGATAATATATTAGACATGCGAAATAATAATGTCTAAATTCTAAATACATTAGAATCATTAAGTTGAAGTCTTGATGCGAAACTATTCTTGAGAAGCTTTTATACTATAATTCAAATAATTGAGTTGATATTTAAAAATTATAACTATGACAAACAATTAGCCAATGGGGGTAATTCCAGTCAGTTTAAGATAATTGCAGTAAGTAGATATGCCAGTCCAGATGTAGTGCAATGCAATGCATGTTCACACAAGAGAAAAGCATTAGTGAATAATGTTTAATAACTAACATGAATGGTTGGACACAAAAATATAGAGATGCACGCCATTGTATTAATAATCCTCTGGGAAAACCAATAATGCAACATAAAAGTTACAGATTAATACAGTTCATGAATTTGAAGCTAAGCTAGTTTTGTGGATTGTCCATTAAAAAGGAAAGAAGAGAGTAAGAGACAAACGGAGTTACAGTACCAACAAAAACTCTAAAAATAGCCATGGGAATTGCACACAGGAAGCCTTTTAAGATTATATTGTTTCGATCTTTCCAACAGGTCCACAAGAAAATTAAAGCATTGCATCCTTATATCCTGGCGATGTTCAACTTATCTAATACACATGGTTTTTGACTTCCTGAATGTAAAAGGAAACAATCAATCAAATAAAGCGAAGTTCAAACTAACCTTTTTTGTTGATTGGAGATAAGGGTATGTCTGCATTTTTCAAGTTTCTGGTGTCTTTGTAGACCATCACAATATTGAAATTAACAAATCATGAAGAATAAATAATTCATTTGAAATAAGCAGAGAACTCAACTATCATAAATAATAGTTTTTAACTTACATATCCATTATCCTAGCTGTAGCTATGGAAACTTGAGATAAAGAACTGATATGATGCTCATGAAAGTAGCCTGACATTTTGAAATTGTTATAAAAGTGTAATTTTGAAATGGAAAGGAATGATATACTGTTAGAAACGAACCTTATAAGAAATAATAGATTTTACATAATATAAAATAAAGAAAATAATAATAAATAAATAATTATAAAATGTTGCCAAATGTTGTCATGGGAATATGATATGCAACTCAGTGATGACTCCTTTAAGATATTTTTCCCTTATCCCTAGTAAAGTACAAACCTCTTTCTAAGTCACAAGCATTCTCCAAAAGTCATAAACTTTTACTAAAGGTCACGAACCTTCTGTCAGAAGCCAAAACCTTCTCCAAAGATGTAAAGTGCCTCATCTTTAATATAAATCAAAAGATTCAAAGAGAATAAAATGAATATGATAATTTTCTACAAGTGCTTAGGTTGCTACTTCTAGTCAAGCAATATCTTTATATGACTTACTTGTAAGACTAATGGAGGTAATACCTCTGGCCACAATAACTTGCATGAACTTTTACCCACATCTAAGCACCAAACTCATTATTCATAGTCATTAACATAAGTTTCATTTAATTCATTTATAATTCTACATTAAGTGAATAGAAGGATGTATCTTGGATTTCTCCACTAAGTCAACTAAAACTCTTTTAAAACCAATAAAATAAATATTTTACATGATTAAAATTCTCACAATCTTTCACTTGGTTTCAAAATATAAAATCAATATATTTTTTTAAGGCCATGATAATAAGCATTATCTCAAATTTTCTAATATAAATTTTATATAATTAACCCAGGCCTATATAAAATATGTACCATCCAATTAAAGACTAGAATTGAACCTTGGATTGGTCCACTGTTCATATATGATATCAATAGAATTGGAGCTGTGTAGTGGGCTAGCAAGAGCCCAGGGAAAGCTAAATCTGACCCAGCAATGAGTCCACTAATCGTCGTATAGAAGCCTTCAGCTCGCATAAGACTCAAGCTCACTGACCAAACAAGCTTGAAGTCTGAAACCAGCAATGCCTTCGACGTGCAGGCTCAAGCCTAGCAACATGGCCCTGTTCAACTAGAAGCTCGCTGAAGTCAAGCATAAAGCTAACAAACAACTTGCACCACCATTTTACAAATACGGCCAGCAGGTCCCAATTGTAGAAGGAAGCCTGCAGAAGCCAGTCTCTAGTACCCTAAGCAGTCTTGCACATTTAATATTTGATGTAATAGATGTACAATTAATTTAATTCCATTTATACCCCTCCATGCTCCTATAAATGGGGGGCTAGAGTCATTGCAAGAGATGAGTGGATATAAGAAACTAGTAGAAACTCTATCGGAAGCCATATCAAAAGCTCTGTAAACATTTCTTCAATACAATAAAAATACCTTCATGGACGTAGGGTCCGGTACCGCTTGAATTTGGCCAAACCACGTTAAACTCTGTATACTTCTCCTCTCCTTTTCCCCTTTCCTTCCTGCCATTCAACATCCTTTCCTAGCCTCGACAACCAGAGAATGGCTTGGGTCCTCAAAGAACCCCCTCTGTTGGCAGGATTCAGGCTGAACCAAAATCCACCATCAACATTTTGGCACGCCTAGTGTGACCCTTCTGTTCTCTAGTCTTCTCTCTAATTGATTTCATTCGAATTGAAATGGCAAGAGGAAAAGCCACTAAGAAGTCGGATGTTGCCACCAGCCGACTGGAAGGTCACACTGCAAGCTCTTCTACTGCTAGAACTGCTAATGGTCTGGCCTCCCCGATTTGTTGTCGACCCAATGTCACCATTAACCAGACTGGCAAAGCTCAGGCATGGCGTCAGTGCTGGGAGGCATCCGAAGGCTCAATGAAGAGGATGGCTGAAGCATTTCAAATGCTGGCTCAGGCACGACCCCAAACTGTGCAAAGACAAATGGAAGTCATCACACCCAGAATCATCCCCCAGCAGCAGCAAGCTGAAACTTCGAATAGAGTCAATCCCGAGCACATCTCGAGCCACTCCTCCTAAACGAGGAGGATATGAGAAGTCATCGGGACTCCAGTCAGAAGTCTGAAGGATTGCCATTGATGGTGGAAGAATTATTCCAAAGGGTGAAATAATTAGAGGCACACCCTCAAACTCGACATGATCAGGGGCATGCCAAGGAATGAACTCCCTTCTCTAGGAAGATTGAAATGGAGCCTCTCCCTTAAAAGCTCAAAATTCCCGGCTTCCCATTTTACAATGGAAACAGTGATCCGTATAATCACTTAGACATGTTCAATGATCAGATGGATCTCTGGATGGGTAACCCTCTAATCAAGTGCCATGTCTTTCCTATCACTTTAGGAGACGCCCCCCGAGCCTAGTTTAGAACCTCCCGACTCGTAGTATCAATAGCTGGGAAGAATGTCAGCAGAAATTTCTTGAACACTACAGGGTGCTAAAAAGGTAGCTCACACCCCTTTGCCACCTTGCCATGATCTTTCAGCATAGGCATGAGTCTCTAAAGGATTACATTGCTCATTTTAGATGTGAGATTGACGTGTGGAAAGCCCGTCTGACGAAAGCATTTTGACGGCAATATCTACCATACTTTGCAAAGATGACAAGCTGTATAAAAGCATATACAAATCCCAGTAGCAGACTTGGGAGAATTCTATGATCGTGCTACCAAACAAATTAGGTGGGAAAAGATGTTTGGTATGAAGAAACCTAAACCAGATAGCTCGGGTCAGGGTAAGAGGAAGAGTAGCTGTGAGGACATGAAAAGCATCCCCAACTCCCAGCTCGCGAAGAAGGCTCAGGCCTAGTGACCTCAACAGTTAGCCCACCATGAGCATTACAGTATCTTGTCAGATACTTCTGACAGAATTTATACAACAGAAGGAATAAAGAAGACTTTGAAACTCCTACTCCCTTGCGGGCGCCTTGTGCGAGCAGAAACACAAACAAATTCTGCACATATCACAATGAAGTGGGACACAACACTTTGGATTGGGAGCTCTCAGAGATGCTATTAAGGATCTGATTAAAAGAGGGCGTTTGAGAGAGTACATGTTTAAACCTACGACGCAGCAGCCTCCTCGACCTCAACAGGATCCTAAGCAGGAGCATCCAACTATAGTAAGAACCATATACTGAGCTTGTAATTTGATAGGCAAAAGTGTCCCAAATCTTTTATAGCTTGATCCATATAGGTTCTTTTGAAAAATTTTAGGAAGTGCCTAACTCGATCTTGAGATTTTAAGAAATACATGCTTTATAAATCAAGCCTCAAAATACGATCAAACTTTACAGCTTTCATATGATCAAACTTTGCAGCTTTCATATGATCAAACTTCACAGTTTTCATGCGATCTAAAAGCTCATGCATGCGAGTAACTTTCTTAGCCACCTCATGCACATAGTAACCTCACCATGCGTATGAGCAACTTTCTTAGCCATTATATGCATGTGTGCAATCAAAAGCTCATGTGTACGAGCAATTTTCTTAGCCACTGTGCATTGCAACCTCACCATGTGTACAAGTAACTTTCTTAGCCACCATGCGCATGTGTGCAACTAAAAGCTCATGCATACAAGCAACTTTCTTAGCCATTATGTGCGTGTAGCAACCTTATTGCATGTACAAGCAACTTTCTTAGCCACCATGTGTTGCAACCTCACCATGCATACAAGCAACTTTCTTAGCCACCGTGCAAGTGCAGCATATTAGTCTGGATAGGTGCCCTAGGCCAATTTGATTGGACTCTATTGCATCTATAACTATACATTCTGTAGATTTGGATATTAAAGGCTGTATGTTCATCTTATATTGCATTCAATGTGCATTGCATACTTAAAATGAAGTCCATGGTGAGAAGCTAATTCATTCAATCAATCCTATAAAGGTTATGGGATTGTGAAGGTGATTGTTAATGATATAAACTTCTGCACCAAAATGACACTAGTCGAGATCTGATAACTAGGCATTA
>JANHAO010029944.1:0-10261 GCA_026873985.1 Saraca asoca | reverse complement strand
TAAACATATATTACAATTATGTATTATATTTTCAAATAAAACATTTAATAAAATTTTATTATAAAATATAAAATATTTTTATTACTTTATATATGGACTATAGTCATAATATAACTTTATATATGGAGTCAAAATATTTGTTACATTAGGTATTCTTTTAATATAAGTAATAATACTACAGTACTATACTTTATTATTTATATTTTTTTTATGTTGATAAGTTATTAAACATTTATTTTCAAATTTTTTAAATTATTAAATTATGAACAAAATACTCTATTATTATAATAAATTTGAACTTAATGAATCAAATTGAACTATTCACAAGCATCATTTGAGTTGAACTAAATAAACTAACTCAAATGAGTTCAAAAAAAAATTTAAACCGAACTGAACCTGATCCAACCAACCCTATTTACAAGTCATGACCCATTTAAAATTTTATATTAGATTATAAATAGATACTTGGATTAACAATAACAATGACAATCCAAATCCACATCCATATGATTGTCATCTTCACTTGAAAGTAGTCCACATTGAAATCAAGGCAAACATAAACACCCAATGGGAGGCAGAGCTCAAGAATTATCATAATCCCAGGAGCCTTCACCTTATTTTACAACTGCGTAATGCACTAGCACAAAGCATTAAATGCCTAGCTCAAATATATAGATATACTATACCAGTAATATCCAGAGAGAGTTAAGTTTTAGGTCAATGACTCGGGCAAACAATGAAAAAAAAAAAATGCCCACCAGCAAATAGGAATCATGAAGTTGTCTGATAGAAAAGAATCATGGGACAAGCACTTAAGCCATAATTTCACATCAATTTTGGGTTTATATTACAAGTAAACAGTACACGGATCTGTGATGTTCATAACTGGCCGAAGCTAGAACTCTACAACCCTAAAGCATTACAAGAACAGCAGATTATGTTCATACTATTACAAAATTGTGAGAATTTTAAGCCTGCATCCATAAGAATCTGCAAGACATGAAATTGTAAGAATGACAAGCTTGAATATGCTTTATTCATTCCCAGTAGCACCACTTGTTTCCATATTGCTAAACGGACAGATCTAGCAATCCCTCACTTTCAGAAATTACTATTCTTTGGTCTATCAGAGAAAGAAATTGATAATTTCCATGGCAATAGTCCTAACTCTTGCGCTGTTTGTGTTTAACTCTCACATATTTTCGATTGGACTTGTCACCACCACCAGCGCCCAGTGAGAAGCTTCCTCCAGCATTAAATTCTAGACTGCCAGAAGCCTGAAATGGTGATGAGTTCTGGGAAGCAATGTTCTGTTGACTTCCAAATTGAAGAGGACTAGCTCCTGAAGGAGCTGTTGCTCCAAATACAAAATTTGACTGAGGTGGGGTAGGAGGTTGACCAAATACTTGGGCAGGTGGAGTTGCTTGAACTGTGTCCTCTGCCATGCTGTCCTCCATACCCATTTGATCATTATTAGTAGATTGAGCTGAGTTAAATGCAAAGACAGGATTGGGACTACTGAAGACAGGCTGTACAGAAGTATTAGCTGCAGTTGATGCGAAAGAAAATGCCATAGGTGAACTGTCAGAAGAAACAGGAGTACCGGATGCTCCAAAGGAAAACCCAGATGAAGATGAATTAAATGTGGAAGCAAATGAATTAAATGAGGAATCAAATGGAGACTTGCTGGGCTGCCAACCAGAAAGCCCAGGAAAACTAGACGTAGTACCACCATTAGAGATAACAGAATTACCTACTGATGAGGAAGCAGGGGTACTGAATCCAACAGTCATGCCAGAACTGACAATGGTTGTAGGACTCGAAGAAGCAAATATTGAACTTCCTGAAGAAAATGTAACATTCATAGACGCTCCAAATGGATAAGATGCAGATGAACCAAATTGAATTGATTGGCTCCGTGTAGAATTGCCAAACCCAGTTGCAGCAGCAGAAGCCTGGACACCAAATTGAATGGATTGGCTCTCAGTAGTAGTAAATCCGGTTGCGGTAGGAGATGCTTGGGTACCAAGCCCGGGTCCAATGCTTGAACCAAAGCCAGGACTCATAGACTGATTTACAGTTGTCATTGCCAAAGAACTAAAGCCAAAAATGCCACTCCCTGAACTTCCACAGGAAGCACTTTTACAGCTGATGGCTGGCCTGTTTATATTACCAAATCCTGCATCCTGCTGACTGTTGGTTTCTGCTGGCTCTGAGCCAACAGAAGATGATATAGGTAAATCTGTTGATGTGATGGGAAGGGATCCAAATTTGAAAAAGGAAATGCTATAAGATGACAGTGCCTCTATAGATGTGGAGGAACTGTTCTCAGTAGATGCAGTTACAGCAGGGGTGCTGGTGAACATGCTGGCACCAGCCGTAGCGCAAGTGGCATTTTTGCTTCTGCTAGATGCAAGGGAAGAGCCACTGAACAAACTCGAACTGGTGAAGTCATTTGAAAGAACTGAAAGGGGAGAACTGAATGGAAGGCTTGATGTAGAAGGCCCATTGTTTTGATTTGAGTTGTGACCAAAAGCAAACATACTTGTGGCTGATGTTGAGAATGAAGTTGGCGCTGCAGATAAAACAGCTGGCTCTGATGAGATGACAGAGAATCCAATATCCTTGTTAGCCTTTGCTTCAGCATCCCTTGATTGAGGAGTTTTCAGCATCAAATCATTTGCACCAGCAGAAACAGTTGCACTGCATATAAGTAAATGACATCTAATGCATTAAACGACACAAATCATTGTTACACTATACTGAATGTTATGTATGAAACCCTCTCTGTTACTTTCATTGTGCAAGGCATCAACAGATGTTCCAATGAATAAAGGCACAATTCTTACGGATCAATAGATACATCTTAAGTGCAAAAGGTATAGATGAATGACATCATATTTTCTCTATAAGCATCACTTCAAAAAGAAATAACAACACTCAGTAGAATATTAAATTAAAACACAGTAAAAAATTGGATAAATCTACTACTCAGCATGAGAATGTTGATGCACAATAACTGTTTTACAAATCAAATTTAGGTCCAAGTAGTTTAGATCCAAAACAATTAAACTAAACGTAAGGGCCAAGCGGTAAAATAGCAGAAAATTGAAATGATTAACCATAATAGAAAAACTACCAAGCAATTGTATTGTAACACACTGAGAGGACCATAACCACATCTTCAAAGAATTAGCATCCAAGCACTAGTTCTATTTGCGGGGACCCTTTTTGGGACCTTAATTAGAAGTTTTTAATCCAGGGATAATTTATTAATTTTCAGTTTAGGAGTTAAAATGATCTTAATAATTCATTAATTTCAAAATTTTCTGGTTGGGAGTTGCATTGGGCTTGCTTTATGTTAGTGTTCATTTGCTTTCAATAATTTCAAAAAAAGTAGAATCCTTATTCTAGGGGAGTAAGCTACTAGGGTCTATTTGGGAAAAAAAAACAAGGCAAGGCTTCTTTTTGATTCAATATATTTAGTTTAAGATGATTTCAAAAAATATACCCGTTTCTTGGTTGTGATGCAATCAATCCCTTTGGGGTAATGCCTAATGAACCCTATACATCACTCCTAGGTTAATCTTCTTTTTCTTCAGTGTTCAAAAATCTTCAGGGACACCCTGAATGCTGTCCTCCCCATACTGTTCACAGTACTCAAATAGCCCATAAAATACACTCAAACTCCATTCTTCTACCAACCAATTCCTTTCACATAACAACATACATTATAAACCTTTATTTCTCCAACCTTTCTACCCTTGATTCACCCTCACTACACTGTTCCCAGCTGTCCTGAGATATATGGCATGCAGAAAAAGCCACTTAATTATGAAAGGAAGATACAATCCCAAATTCAAAAAGGTAATCATCCGCATACGACTGTGAATGTGACACAGCACTGTGGTTAAGAGATCAAACAATTTCCAAGCAGTTTTTATCCAAACAAGATAAACATGGCCCATGTGATAAAATAGCAGAACTGAAACTAACAAAACTACAAAAGGCAGTAACAACTATAGTTCTTGAACATATTAATTCATCAGCATAATTTCTTGTTTCATGGTAAGTCATCTGCAGAATTATTTAGAAAGATCCAAATCATCACTAGACAAAAATTAAATTCCAGTAAACAGCAATGGTAGAACTGACCTAAACCTCCCAATGGACTAGAAAATCACCCAGATAATTACAAAGTATACTGGTAGAAAAGAGATTTCCAGGGTGAACACTAACTGCAAACACATACCTGATGGAGCTCCCCAGCTTTGACTCAGAAGCACCAAATTTATATCCAAAAGATTTATCATCAACTGATGATGATGACATTTGTGGAACTGTGTCAACATTTTTGTTGTTGCCAAAGTTGAAAAGTGAAGCATCAGCAACTGATTCCTTTGATGAATCAACTTTCTCCAAGGAACTAACCAAGGGCATGGCAGCAGGAGATTCTGTCAACGGAGCTAATTTTTTATTCCCAAAAGCAAACAAGGGAGGAGCAGCAATTGATTCATTTGCTGGAGCACATATATCAGAACTTAAATTTGATTGTGTGGCCGCTGTCACTGAAACTGGCTTAAAAGTAAGACTAGAAGAAGATGTAGTTATTGAGGTTGAAGCAGAAATCTTTCCGTCAACCAAAGATGCATCAGCCCTCTCAACAAAAGCTTTATTATCTAGTTTAGAACTTCTAGACAGATTAACTATAGATGATGGAGAAGCCTTCTCTGGTAAAATGGTTTCAGGAGCAGAGGTAGTGTTCCTTGTCACAGCAGTGAAATCTGTCTTTTCTTTCCCAGCAGTAGATAAAGAAGACACAGTCTTGTTGGGATGTCTATCATCATCCACCTCCAGATAATCCTTTAAGGAAAAAAAAAAAAAAGGAAGCAATCAGGAAACCATGACCAGATATTGAAACATATTTTTTTATTTTTTTTAAATAAAAAATCTTATTCTGCCTGCACTACAATACAGAACAAATAAGGACGCAAGAAACAAAACTTCCTAGCAATTGCTTCACTTTTTTCATTTAAAAAAAAAAACCTTATTCTGTCTGCACTCCAGTACAGAACAAATAAGGACGTAAGAAACAAAACTTCCTAGCAATTGCTTCACTCATCATTGATTGTATTTGGTGGATACATTGGAAGAAGTAAACAGATAGTAAATGAAAGCAAGATTTGAAAGACCAGTTCTTACCACTGAAATGTAAAAGATCACACATATAGGCAAGTTGAAAATATCAAAAATCACTTATATCTACTAAATAGAACATAATGCCAGACATATCCATGAAACTGCCAATGCAGTTATTTACCAACCCATACCTCATGTGCCCTCATATGGAATGCCCTCTTCTTTTGTGGAGAAAGAGACACGCATTTAGCAATAGAATTATCACCAAATTTGGCACCATCAGTTACAACAGGAACTAGTCCTCCAGAAGGAGCAAAAGACTTCAATGAACCATTTCCAACCTTGTAATCATCCTCTGACGTTAACTTTTGTGCATCAGCAGACAAATTTTTTAGCAGACCATCTAATTTATTGTCAGGGGCACAGTGCAAGAATTTTGAAGAATCTACAGTTTCAATGCTTTGGAGGGCCTGCCTGTGTAACATGGATGGTGACAACCTTGGTGATTTATCATTCAAGGCTGTTAGCTTCAACTCAGGTGATTTTTCCTTGGGGAAGACCATCTTATCAAGTTGCTGCAATATTCGTGAGGCCATCTCACAGGATTTGGAGGGTAAAGGCGTAGAGCTTGTACTACAAAGAGGGCCATCTACATTTTCTGCTGACAGCTTCAAAATTTTATTCTTTGCTTCACCTAATCCAAGAGGCTTCTGAATGAAAGATGAGGGTAGCTGAGCATCATCAGCATGAATACTCCTAGTAATGGATACAGGGCTACCAGAAGCAGAAATGCTCAGGCCCCTAAGAGATAAGACATTGGACTTCTGACGGACTCTGCGTATGGGACCAACAGACCCTATATCATTATCCAGTACAGAAATTCTGTGTTTCCCAACCTGCAATTGAATATTGAAGATAAAAACAATTGACAAAACTTTTAAATGTACAATTAGAAAAAAGGACTTGTTATAATGTTATTGCAAGGACTTGTACCCCAAATTTGCGAGCAGAAATCCTGCCATGATCCAGAGCTAACTGAGCTGAGGATGATGATGGCCCAGCTTCAACAGCAAGCCCAACACCCTGTAAAGTTAATGAAATGAAATCAGATTTCTAGCCCTATAAAAAATATCAGCATCCAAGTAACATACAGGAAAATGCTAACCATTACAGTAGAGGTTGGATAAACTCTGGCATAAGGTGTTCGAGCCATACTATATATTGCAGATCTTCCTCGAGATCTTGGGGTCACCAAACCATTTTCAGGAGCCCTCAACTGGCCAGTAATCCTTGATGCAATTGACATAGTAGGAGATTTTGGTGGAAAATGTTGACTGTTTAGAAAAGTTGGATCCTCTCTGCGTGCAGGAATTTGTGAGGACATGGGAGATACTTTGAAGGGCTTACTTCCCATGTAAGCTTTTGCAAGCTCTGCAGGTGAAGCAACATCCCCATCAAGGACCTATAGATATTACAATATTATATATAAGATGGAGCTCAGCTGAATAATCAGTAACTTCCTGCACATTAAGATGATGAAGAAATATCAAAATACATATGCAAGTTCTCTTACACTGGAACTAATAAATGGGGTTGAAACAAGACGGTTCTCAATCCCATTTTCTAGTGCTGAAGGCTTTAAAAAATCTTCCTTTTGTTTATACAACAACACTGGTTCTGATGGAACCACTTCTGTCCTCTTCTCTTCCCCAATGGATGAATCCATGACTTTGGAATCCAAAAGTGCTGTCAAATGATTAACTTCAGATCTGTGGGATAATAGACATTTATCACGTACAAGATCACAAAAAGGCTTATCACAAAGGCATATCTTTTAAGCATACATCAAATTAACTAAGTTTAATAATATGCACAAATAAAAGCAGCACATTAGATTCATTGCAACATGAACTCAATAAACTTAAAACATGTTATAGCAAGCCAAAATTAACACATAGCTACTCAATATATATGAGAAAAATGAGAATTTGAATACAATTTGTCGGAGACTAAAAACCAATGATAAATACTATACTTCACCATATGATATCATAACTGTGTCTATGCAATGTAGGAAGTTGTTTGACATTATATTCTGCCTCTAAGAGTGGATCAGCTAAGAAAAACACTGACTAACAAGTTTAATGGCCGTGATATGCATGAAATAAATTACAATCGGCAAAACATAATTACTTAATAATGTAATATCAGAAATAAACTCAACAAGTAAAAACCAAAAGCAGTGTCACCACTTGCACATCAAAGAAGACTTGCCTGGTAAAAGTCTTTTGCTTTAGAAGTTTCTCAAGTTCACTAAATCCATCTCTCTCGGATGAGTTCATTTGAATCTCACTTTCACCACTAGCTCCTTTTTGCTTGCCAACAGAAACTTCTCTGGCCTATTTAAAGATAATAACAAAACTGATGTGATAAATTTGGCAACAATAAAAACAACAAACACAACCAATAGTCAATACAAAATTGGAAAATTGGCCAACAACAGATTGTTTCACAAAACCAATAGAGATAAAACATGATCATTTATTATAGAACAATTGTAATTAGCCCCATCATACACCAATAATTTGTAAATTTTTATCGTTCAACAACAAACTTGTGAGAAGCCCTGGACATACATAACACAGAATACTTCATTCTTTCATTTACAACCATACAAACCCAACATGAAGGAAAAAGTTTAGAAACACAGACACAAGAATATTAAAAATAGCACAAACCAATTATAAGTAAATTTCTCCAATTCCAACCAAGTTATAGAACTAATTCAAGGACATGCAGTCAATACATTAAGTAATTTATCTAGTCAGAATATCCAAATGAAACTTCACACCACATATTATACTGTTAAAAGTGCATGGAATTCACTACAAAATCAAATACTTGTAAAATCAGAGTGAGGAATCATCCAGAAAATGAAAAGGGTGTTATAACATGCGGGAAGTATGCATACTCACAAATCCAGCTACTTCTTGGCAATTCTCCCTCCCTCCCTGCTCTGGGTCTGTACAAGGGTAAAGCACATAACATAAAAATGCAAATATAGGAAATCATAGAAATGTTAACTTGCAAGATATCCATAAAGCCTAACACTAAGGAAATCTACTACAATTTCAGAAGAAAGATAGAAACAAATCCTATTAAAAACTTTTCAGTTCATGTGTGTTCTAAGATGAGCTTAGAAACAAAATGAAGTCATAGGAAAACATTACTATTGAGGAACAGTATTAATCAAGAAGTCAAATCATACTATATATAAAATCATGATCATAAGAATATTGATTCTTGATTTATATGGGAAAAGCCATGTCCAAACCATTCCAGTCATGCACATGGCAAAATATATAGTCCAATCCAATCACAGTATTTAGAGATAAAGCTCTAATACTTTTTTTATAGAACTTATCATTAATATTTTTTTATAGAACCTATCTGTAATACTAAACGATGGGATACTGGTGGTGCTGCTGGGCAATGCAATCTAGTTTCTTGGACGAAATTTAATAGGATACATCATACATCCATTTCCTTTTGATTGATCAGGTTTTTCGCATGGAACAGAAAGAAAGAGTCATGCTCAAGTCTATGTTTTGGGGCAAAAAAAAGAAAAAAAAAACCAGACATTCTAGGTGGAGGTAGGATAAAAGAGATGGTGATGGATTTTCTTTAAAGGCAATCTTCCTCTTTCACCATCTATTACCTCAAAACTGAGCCTTATTTTTCAATCAAACAAATAAAGCAAGCTTAAAATAATTATGCGTCATAAAATTTGACCCATAAGAAGGAATCCTAGAAGTACAAATCTGACTACTCTGACTACCAAGTAGCATTGCCACTTGTATCCATAAGCATAAAAATCAGAAAATGTAATACTTACCTAATGCTTTCAGAAGGTTTATAATCACTGTGAGCAAGAGAAAACAGCTCACAGGAGTCTTTTGAATGAACTACCAATCCAGGTGGAAAAGCCCTAGCAAATAAAAAGCTAGCAAATTTTTACCATTATAAAACTTGCATAGTAAATGAAACTGTACAAGCATCAAATCATGCATGAAGAGGAGATAACATCGCCCCAAATAGAAAAGGAAGTAGAATGATGCAGGTAAGGCGTCCTTCACAACGTAAAAACCAAAAATTTTATCACTACTCCCCTTTCCTCACTATGGCAGAACTCCCACGTTATATGTTTTCAAACACACATTCACGAGAATGACATTACACACTATTCCGTCATCAATCCCCGAAACACTTAGCCAGAACAAAACTGATAACTCAATTTGACAAATTTAATCGGAAAAAAAACGAAATCAGAGTAAAAAATTTCACAATTAGCCACAAATGTGAAGACCCAATAACCGAAAAAGCAACATAACAATATAACAATATATTGCATAAAATTAACAAATACAAGCAAGGAAACAAAAAATACCTGAAGAAAGTGGCTGCAGCGAAGAGGGAGGAGGAGGAGGAAGAAGGCGTTTCCTAAAAACAGTAGAAAACAGCATGTGAGCGCCAGAAGTGATAAGCCTCTGCGCCGGATCGACTAGCTTCGAGAACCAACCGCTGTTCCTTCTAGGGTTTCTCAGGGCCGCCGTCGGCCAGTCATAAGGCGTCGTTTGGGCCCTCCGAAATGGGCGCTTCCGAAACTTGCCACCGGTTCCGAACTCTCCACCTTCGTAATGGTTCCCTCGCGAGGTCGCCATAGGAGAGACGAGAGAGAAAAGACACGAAAATAAAGTAGGACACGAAGCTTGAGAGGGACGAGAAACTGGAAATTAGGGTTTAAAAACGTACAGGTGTGTCATGCAAAGAGTAAAAGGAAAGGGGAGAAAGTACACGATTTCTTCGGAGGGCAATGAACTCCACTGCAAGTGAGAGCAACAGTAAAAAGGCATTGCCCATTTCACAAGGATTTTGCTGAATTATTATCATATTACTATTATTGCATGGGACCACTAATAATGCTACGAAATTCAAGCATTAAAATGCATTCCAGCTTGAAACTTTATATGTGATAGTACCAAAAAAGTTAATTTTTAATTTTTTGATTTATTTAAATAACTTTTTTTCTTATTTTAAAGGTATTTAGTATATTACTTTTTTT
>JANHAO010029943.1:0-10265 GCA_026873985.1 Saraca asoca | reverse complement strand
ATGTACCAAAATATAGTAATAGAATTTAATCAACATTTACATGTCAATTTTTAGAATTAAAAAATCATATATATCATCATCTTATTAAAAATTAAAAAAAATTAAAAACAATATAAATTTTAGTAGTCACAATAAATACTGAGAGTAAAATATGTGTCATCCTGAATGAAAATAAAATCTAGAATTCAAATATCAGAATAAAATCTAAATTAAAATGCAATATCCATAAAAACATAACATCCATCTAAATATTAACAAAAGTCAAATTACATCACAATATCATAACATAGTGTGAAAAACATTAACAACATGAACAGGACAGGGGAATGAGACTATGGGATACAGATATCAAATAGCAAGACAAGCACAAAAACAACTACTTAGCAGGACGTGAATTAATTCTTTCAAGTTTTGCTTCTTCATCCTATTGTTGTAGTTGTTGTCTGACTTGAACTTGAATTTTAAGTTATTTGAGCCTTTGGTTGATTTCATTATCTCTTTTATGACTTTCTTCTTCCATACAAGACATTCTTTCTTCCATAAGGTCAAACCACATTTCTTGATTATCTAATATTTTATTCATTTGATTTGTCATATGTTTGTGCAGTCTTTCTATCATTTCAACTAATCTAGCTTCAACTTCACTTGATATCCCAACTGAGCTTGAAACTTCTCCTGATGGTTGAGTAGGTTTAGATTTTTCCTTAATCCATTTTCCTTGCTCATTTACTTTAAAAATCATCTTATGTAAATGTGATGTAGTAATCATTGTGGTTGCATATGGTGGTGCAATAAGAATTTCATCAAAAAAATTTATTTTGAATTTGGTAAATAAAGGAGTAAGGATCATGTCATAGGGAAGAAAAACAATATTTGTTCTCTTGGAACATTCAGTCATGTATTTCAAAATGTAATATGGAAAATTAAAATCCAATTGATTTATAATAATCCACATTAAAAAGTAATTCATCTTCCACTATTTGTATAAAATTGGTGATCATTGGTAAAATTATTTTGCACAAAGCATAATGTAGGATCTTGCTTTCAAGAGATAAGTCAGTTATAAGCAATTTTCCACTTCTAACTTTTGAGGTGGAGTAGAGAAGTAGCATTCTAATGACTAGTTCTTTATTATATTCAGGAAAAGATCCTGCAGTAAGCTTTGGAGGTGTGTTATCCATATCAAGTTCATTAGCAAACAATTTAGAATCCACAACCACATGTTTATGCATCACATAACAAGATATTTTTCCATCAATATCAGCAAGAT
The DNA here is from genome assembly GCA_026873985.1 of Saraca asoca. Classification (NCBI taxonomy): domain Eukaryota; kingdom Viridiplantae; phylum Streptophyta; class Magnoliopsida; order Fabales; family Fabaceae; genus Saraca; species Saraca asoca. The sequence continues at coordinate 8,995 of JANHAO010029943.1, read as the reverse complement.
TGGCATAGAACATTTTTATTTACCTAGGATAGGCATTTCCTTTTAAGATCAAAAACTTTTCTAACTTATATTTTGCTAACAGTTTAGGCAGATGGGTAGTTTTCAATAAGAGAGAGTAGGCTACATACTTATTGGATGATTTGAAGAACAATTTTTCATCTATTGATTAGGTTGCCTTTATTGGTGATTTGTCCTTGCGCTTTGCTATGAGCTTGATTCTCTTTGCAATTTGTGTTGAAATTTTTTAAAAAAGTGAAGTTTTTAACCTAGGGTTTTTCAGGGTTAGAATTAGGGATTTTTTTATTTTGGGTGTTTTTGACAAAATCAATCAGTCAAAGATGTTTGAAATGGTGTTTCTAATGTTTTTGTTGAAGAAAAATTTTAAAAAAGTGTTTTGAGGGATGAGATTTGAGAGTTTTTTTGAAAGAGAAAATAAGAGAGTTTCGACTATGGACTTGAAGGAGAATTGTGAAATGAGTTTGGCATTGATTTGAGTATATATAGTATTGCGCCTTGAATTGATTTAGGGAGCAAAACTTTAAGTAGGAATCAGTTTGAGTTTAAATTTACTCATTAAAATTCATAGGCAAATCAATTGCTGAATCGGTTCATATATGAATGGATTTTCAATGAATCAATTAGGAAATCGATTCATCCAGATATTTTAGAAAAATTTAGAAATTTTGAATCTTCCCAAAACTTTGTAAAATCCAGTGAATCGATTGAAAAAAAATTCTTAGTGTGTATTGTTTAAGAAGTGAATCGATAACAAAATCGATTCAAAAACTCATGAAAAATTTAGATAAATGCAAATTGATTATTGAATCGATTCAAGAAATCCCGAGTTCAATTTTTCTAAGTTTTTGTTTTTCTAAGGGTTTTCCTAGTTACTCAAACACTCAGTTAGCATCTTAAATCACTTGAAATCTCAAATTCTCTCTATGTATCTACAAAATAAACTCAGTAACATCTTCGATGTTTAAGTTAGTAATTGTAATATACAAATCAAATATGAGAAAAAAAGAAAAAAAAATGACAATTTACTAAAATTTTTGGGGGATTATCAATGTTTGTCTTGTGGTGAGTGCAACTTTTGCCCTACATCATGAGTTACTTTCTTTTCTTTCACATAGACTTGCCAAACTAAAATTAAGTTTGCTTAGCTGGTACCTAGTAAGTTTTGAGTCCAAACTTGTTAGTAGACTCCACAGAAAATTTCTTAATAGTAGATGATTTTGGTAACCACACAAGTTTCTTATTTGGTTTCAACAAATATGTTCCATTCCTAAATGGATAGTCTCTAATATGATGGTATTTAATTACAGTAATAACGGGTGATATAAGCAGGATTCCATCTCCTAGATTTCTTATACTACTGCTGTCTATATCCTAAACCAACTTTATTTTCAAAACTATTCTGATTTTCTAGCATGCCATTTAGTTTCACATTACTTTCAACAAAGCTTTGTAAAGCCTTATTTATAGGACTCATAATGTTCACATGCTTTAGTTTCACTTACTAATTTTTCAGCTAAAATATTCAAGTCAGCATTTTCTTTTTCAATTTGCTCAATCTTTTTCACCAAATTCTCATTCTAACTCTTTAATTTCTTTATTTTCTTATTAGCTTTGGTCAAGGCTTCACAAATCTCTTCATACAAGTCATCAAAATTATCATTATTTATATCATCTGTTTGATTGCTAGAATCACTATTAGTATCACTAACATAGGTACCAAAAGTACCAAAAAAAATAAGGATACTGTAGAACCTATGTATTTTTATTATGTTTTGCCAAAAGACAGTGCTACTCCATTTTGCAATCAGCTTGAGTATCTCCACTGTGGGTGATTTCCAAAGTATCTAAGATTTCTTTTGTGGTACAACACTCAGAAATTCTTTGAAATTCATTAGAAGACAGTGAGTTAATAACAATCCATTTTACCTTAGAGGCAAGGAGGTGTTTCCTTCTTTCCTCATCAGACCATAACATTCAAGACATAGGTTGCAAACTTCCTTTAATAAATATTCTAAGAGATTTATAACCTATCTCAAGAATTTCTAACATATCTACATCTAAAGCCTCAATAAAAATTTTGATTTTATACTTTCAAAAAGCAAAATTTTTAGCATAAAAAGCAAGTGGACTATTCAAGGATGTACAGTTTGAGAACATAGTTAAATTAGAATCCATATTCTTGTCAAGGAAAAAAAGTATCAAGAGCCAAAGCTCTGATACTAACAAAGGGTCTCAGATAAAGATACATTGCGGATCTTAGATCTTGGCCTTACTCCTTTAGGGGAATTTATGTACTCATTTGATTATTGTAAACTCTTTGAATTTGACAAGATATAAAAAGACTTGTTTTATGTTCAGAGAAATTGTAGAGAATTAATTAATAAGTGTGCAGAATATAGAATTGACAATTATGTAGCAAGAATGTAAATGCACGAGCTAAAAAAATAAAGATTCAATGCACAAGATTTTTAAAGTGGTTCAACTTAAATTGAAACCACAATTCAAGTCTACTCCACTGAATAATCTTAACCAAATTATCACTTTTATTACAAAACATCATGATTAAAAAAATAGGCTACTGAAATGCTAGTTTAAACACAAGAATTATAACAAGGATCTTGCTAACTTAGAAAATTTTCACTTGGCTCTTCCAAACTTAAAATAACTACAAGAATTTCCATAGGCTCTTACTAACCTATACAAGATTCCTATCAACCTAGAAATCTAAAAAAAAAAAAATACAAGATAAGAAAAGATCAAGGCAAAGTAAGAAATACAATACCAAAAGTTTGAGAGAAAATTCTCAAACAACTAATGTGAATTTTGTAGAAGTTTGATTCAAAATCTCTTTATTTGATTTAGAAATCTTGTGAGGTAGAGAGAAATCTAATTTAGCTCTTTTGCTCTGTGATTTTCACACTTGAAAAAGAGACAACGATATGAAATTTATTAAAAACTGAATGTGGTTATAGGCTTTATAACTGTTGTAACTGATTGTAATAGAATAACTAACTTTCAGTTTATGAATCGATTCAGAGTAAAATCCTAACCTTTAGTTTAAAATAATTTTTCAAAGCTTTTCTTCATAAATCAATTTGTATAGATTTTTCAACTTGAATTGATTAATGAATCAATTTAGAATGTGTAAAATAGTTTTATAAAATTTATACTTATGTGATGTGCTTGAAACATTTCACACATTATGAGAAATTCAAGAGTGGTTCCTTTGTTTCTTTCATGACCTTTACTAGTTGAGGAATCCAGATAAAAAATTCTTAAAAAATAGCCATATCTAAAATGGCATTAGTCAAATGAAAATCAATCTTGTCAATTCACTTGGTGATACTTTCATGTATTCCCTAACATCATGAATGATAATATATCTTATTCAATAGGAAGAGTCAATAAAAGTTTCTATGTAATTTCAATTTTAGGGTAGATCATTAGCATAATAGTGAACGTAAAGTATGATTGGCATTCAAAATCAAAGGTAGTTTGGCTTAAGGGTGAGCTAAATAATTTGTTATATGTGTTAATAGACCAACCCCACTACCGTAGTCACCTTTGGACTTCTTTTGCACAAAAGCATCCATTTATATTAATGAAAATTTTAAATAAAGAGAGTAAACCATTTAACTTGAGAAATGATTTCTGTAAAGATGTTCCCAAATCTCTAGCTAAATAGGCTTCATGCCCAAGCACTTGTTGGTGTAGATACTTGGCATAGAGTTTTGAAACTGCTTTGCCTACAAATCAATGGACTGTGGGCACAATGGTTAGAAACTAGTTTAAAACAAATTAAATGACAAACTAATTGAACATAGCTGGTGATGCAATAAAAAATTCCACGGTTATTGAGGTGCCTTGAAAAAATAAATTAAATGACATAAAAATTTCATCTTCTAGATCATGTCACTACTTACCTTCATGGTGATTGAGGTGCCCTGAAAAATGAAAACAATAAGCAATTGCTGGTATGATAATAAAAGAATGAAGACATGGCAAAACACATAGAAAGAGTACCTTGAAGTGAAATAGTCACTCTAACTTCATCCTTGTAAAATTGATACCAAACTACTTAAAACTTTAGGAAGATATTTCATCAAACAAGAATTGAAAGAAACTTTTATGTCTTGTTTTATGCAAATTGACTAAGACCCTACTTGTGGTATTCTACAAATAGTTGTATTGAACTATAGTTTAAAAACAACCTTAAAAGATAAAAATAGACCTTAAAAAGGAAATAAGTAAGGTCCCAAATAAATTACTTTGTCAAAAAGAAGTCAAATAGATTTCAATTGACAAGATTCCACTAAACATAACTTGATCTAAATGTACTAAGACCACATAGAATTTACACAAAACATACTAGGACCACTAAGTTCTCAAGTAATAGCTCTAAATTCAAAGCTAATAGTCTAAACTAACTCTAGTTACAATAGATAATGCTTGTCTACTATGTGTTGGCTAATCTACTAGCTTCTGCATTCCCTAGTGCTTTGTGCACATTGCTTGTGTTCCTTAGTGCCTTGTCTACCTTACTTGTGTCACCTCCCTTCTTTTGTCTGCTGCTGCCTTACTTATGTTCCCTCCTTTCTTTTTTCCTTTGTGTTGCCTTGCTTGCATCATTTCTTTTTTGCAAGTCCTTTGGTTATGCGTATATTTTTGGCACTTGGAGAATCTTAGTCTAATGCCAACACTTATGAGCTTGTTTGGATGTTCTAGTTCATTAGGCATCCTTTCTCCTAAGCTTTCTTGACTTGCCTAAGATATTCTACATGCTAAAGGTAGAATTAGTTCCCTGTTTAAGGTTGGCCTTATATTTTCCCCATTGACAAAGCTCATAAGGGGTCTATAACATGCCTTGTAAGCTGTTGGAAGATAGTAACTACTAACATAATTTTCTAGTTCTTCCCCATGTGGAAAATGCATGCACATACATGCTTGCATGGTCCATTAATCAAGCCCTAAAGCTTACAACTACAGCTCCTTTCTTGCAAGTTAACAACAAAATTTTCTGGATATGTGCCCACTTCAAATTTTTTAGCACCTACCCACTTAATTGTCCATTTTTCAAATTCACTAACTTTATTATCTAACCTCTTTCTTGGAGTTAAGATCACCTTGCCATTAAACTTCACCTTTAGCTCTATATTTTGCAAACCTTGTCATCTAGTAGCACCTTATCCATACCATCATTGTTATTATAGGCTTATATCTTGCCTCCAGAATCTTCCCATTGAAGGCCTCAGAAATGTTATTCATTACCATATTACTTTTGGCAAGAAAAGAAAAGAAGCATCTTGTGCATGTCTTAAGGTCTATTCCCATTAGTTTGTTATAAGCCCTTTGTTTCACCTTTTTCAACTCATTCATATATTTTTCCCACTCCTTACGGTAAGTTGCCTTTGAGGCTGCCAATACCAAATCCTTTATTACACTACCTCCATTATTCTTCTTTTTTATGTTTATATAAATGTTCCTAATGCATTATCTATGCTCAGCATAAGGGCATAACAATCGTATTATTGGTAATAGTCCCTACCGTATACAAAATAATAAAATGAAGTCAAAAGAAGGAACTAAAATTTTAAAATCATATAAACAACATGATTTAGAATTTTACCTTTTGTTGATCAGAACAAAACACCCTAATGAACATAATTTATATATATTTTATATCTCTTCCATACTTATTCTTTTGTCATATTTATGTGATTACTTGGATACTTGTAATTGGTTTTATGTTTTGCTAAATTTTTGTGCTTAATTAAATTAATTTGGTAAATTGGCAGTATTTTAGACTATTTCAAGTTTTTAAGTGTATCTTGAGTTTTGGAATTTGATTTTAGGTTATCCTTATATCTTTGGAAAGCTAAGAAAAATATCTAAAAATGTCATGAAGAGCCCAAAGTCTAGTTTAGCTGCTTTGAAGAAACAAAATGCTATCCTATATTGTAGAATCAATTTTGGTAATTTATTCATAAGTGGAGCTCTATACCTCATTTTGGTGTAAATCTAAGCCTATAGAATAGCTAAAATCAATCGTTACAACTTCCATGAAGGGTTTGAGATTAAAATATATCGTTATCACTAAGTTACAAGGCTGTGGACTTAAATGTTAAATTCTGTTACAGGTTGGACTATTTTGAAAAGCTATTTTAGTTTTTGGCTCATAAGTTAAGCTAGGAATCAAACATTTATGAAATTTCAAGGCCATTAGCCTCCTAAGAGGTGGAGCCACATTTCATATAAAAGAACCCACTCCAATTAGGCCTCCTTCCAGCCCTAATCAGTAGCCTAAGTAGTAGTAGTGTAATGAGCTCCTATACAAGCTTAGCTAAACCATAATTGCAATAATTTTTAGATTCATTTCATTTTTCTTTACTTGTGTGAAGAGAAGTAGCTCTATTAGGGCAAGAATACCAACCCTTTTTAGATCTTTTTCTTTCTTTAATTTTTGCTTTTAATTTTACATTAATGTGTGGCTAAACTTCTATTTCAATCTATAGGAAATTATGTATCAATTCTCTTGTTAATTTTGAGACTTGTTTCTATTGTTAATTTGTTCCCAATTCAATTTTCTTGATTCTCTATTTTAATGCTAATTATTGCTTTGGATGATTGATTAAGATGGCTAGTTAATCAATTGTTTAATATGATTTACTATTAGCTGAATTTTTATAAAAAAAATTATTTGTTTATGACTGTTTGTTGGAGTAGCAATAGGATTTTGATATACTGCTAGGGTAAAACAATGTTCTTAGAGAATTAGGATAATTAATCAGTTTGTTGGTCGAGTAAATTGATTAATTAGTTTTTATATTTCAGATCTTAATGCTATTAGTGAATTAGTTGAGGTACTAGGCTTTAGTCAATTTAGCAACAATAGTTAATTAGGTATTAGGCTTAGTTGGCTAATTTCGAAAAAAATTAACAAGAATTGATTAGGTTTTAAGCTTAATTATATTCTTGCTTAAGTGGTCAGTGAGGAAATGAAATAATTGTGTCAATAACCAGTCACAGAATTGATTGCAAGAGTCCTTTGGATTGAAGCTTTTCTCCATTAGATTTTCCTTTTCCTTGTTTTTGTTTTGCTTATACTGTCATTGTTTGTCAAATTACTATTTCTAGTTTGTTGATCATCAAACCCCCTATTTCCTTTTGTGAACACATTAAAATAAATCATTGGTCTATGTGGTTTGACCTAGACTTACCAGTGCTACTATTAGTATTAATAGTAGGCTTTAATTTTAGTATATTATCCCTTAGTTTCACCCTTGTTTGTGCATAGTTTCCCCAGGATTTAGGTTTTTCTGACAAGGCCTGGCAATAAAATTTTTTGTGAAATTTAGAGCTAAAGTTGTGTAGGCTACTAGTTTTTGGCCTTTTAATTAAGATTCAAAAGCTTTTCCATGACCTTCAACCTATTTTTGCCAAATTCCATCATGTAGTATGATTTTCCAATTTTTTTAGTATTTTTTGAATTATTTTATAATTTTTCCATTTCAATTCTTTTAGTTTTTGATTTCTAGCTAAGTTCTTTGGCATATGACTTAGTCCTCTCATTATTCAGAGTTAATATATGATCCAAAAATATAGAGATCCTTGTAGAGTTTGAGTAGGGAGAGCAATCACCAATCTAGATCATTTCAGGGTCCTATATTAGCTTCAGTGTCTCCTCCCCTAGTTTAGGGATTGTAGTAGACATGTTCTCTAAAAGTTCATCCTTTTATTCAAGCTTGGAAAATATGACATTCAATCAAAGGACCTTGAAAGAGATGACTGTTCCAGACCTCAACCAGTAGTTATTATGCATAAAGTATCCTTAGATTGATGTAGCATTTGAGTAGAATTTGGACTGATACACTTACTGCTTACATTTCATGGTTTAGCTGGAGAAGATCCTCACAAGCATGTAAAGGAATTTCATATATTCTGCTCAACCTTAAAATCTTAAGGAATTTTAGAGGAACATATTAAATTGAGGGCATTTCCTTTTTCATTAGTTGATTTAGCTAAAGATTGACTCTATTACCTTCCTCCTAGCTTCATCAACACATTGCCTAAGATGACCAGAGTTGTACTTCCCTGCTTCCAAAGCTATTAATATAAGGAAAGAAATTTGTAGAATCAAATAACTTAGTGCAGAGACCTTGTATGAGTATTAGGAGAGATTCAAGAGCTATGTGCTAGTTGTCCATATCACCAAATCAGTGATAAACTCTTGATCTAGTACTTTTATGAAGGCATTCTCCATATGGATAGAAGTATAATAAATGTTGCAAGTGAAGGTGCCTTAGTAAACAAGACCCCTGATGTTGCAAAGATACTATTACCAAACATGGTTGCCAATTCATAGCAATTTGCTAGTAGATCAAATTATGTAATGAAGAGGGTAAATGAAGTGTATACTTCTAATTTGGAGAGACAAATGATAGGCCTCACTTTAATGGTTTAACAAATGTAGCAGGCCTTAGGATAGAAACAAAAGGTAAAATTGTGTGGAATTTGCTTAATCCTGGACATAACACTAAGACAAATCCTACCTTCTTCTAGGAGACTAAACCCTTCCAGCAAGTTTAGGCCATAGGGATATTCCCAAAAAATGGAAGATTCCCAACTTAGACACAATGACATATAATCCAAATGCCAACACATATAACCTTGGTTGGATAGATCATTTCGATATAAGAAATGGCAATCAAGCTGGATAACAAAATTCTTTTCAACAAGCTTCATTTCAAATGCAATAAAATCAGAACATGTAGTAGCAGAACCAGAGCTCCTTTTCAACCAAGGCTATTGAAGAATTGATTTCAGACCATGGCTCAGAACAACCTACAATTTCAATAACAGATTAAAATTGACATACAACAACTGAACCAAGACATTGATAACATAATATTTGACACATCTATTTGTCCTCATACTTAGCATTTTAAGGTCTTAAATTGCATGTTTCCAGCTGTGCTAG
>JANHAO010029942.1:0-10266 GCA_026873985.1 Saraca asoca | reverse complement strand
GGAAAAGTTAAACAAAAATCACAAATTAATAACTATTTAAGAGGTGATAACCGTCATTTTTACAGGTACATTTTTCACTTATCAATGGATTCATTATCATATTGGTTTTTATTTTATATTGATTTCTTATTACACAATGGGTTTGCATTTTTATTTTACAGAGATAATTAGTGTCATTAATTAATGCAATAAATGAAATAAATGGCTTGAAATTTTTTAAAAAATATAAAAAAATTTAGCAGTGGGTATGTAATCGTTGACAATTTCAACAAAAATTTTAGAAATAATAATAGTGGTTACATAAATTCCACCAATTTAAATTGCAAGTTTTTTTAAAAAATAGCAGTGGTTACATAATCCCCATTAATTTAAATTGTAAATTTTTAAAAAATAATAACAATGGTTATATAACCCCCACCATTCTAATTTCAAGATTTTTTGATAAAAATAAAGGAGGCCAACCACCGAAAAATAACTGCCACTAAATGCTCGATGCACAATTCTAGTGATTACATATATCCACTGCTAATGTCAATTTAACACCATGTTTTCTAGTGATTCTCATAATCGCTGCCATTGTATTCAACAGTGGTTCAAACCGCCACTATATTCAGTACATAACCGTCACTATTTTAAACTTTTTTTTAGTGATATTTGTTTATTGGAAAAAATTAGAAGTTTTAAATACAATAGTGTTTACTCATAAAATTAGAGCAACTTTTTGTGACATCTAATTAGAAACTAAGTCATTCTTTCAACTTATTTGTTAGAAGTGCACTTTTTTTTGTTTATTTATTAGATGTGAGTAAGAACTTTTGAGATTTTTTTTTGTTGGAACATAAATTTTGTTATTTTTAGTTAATTTCTCATATACAAATGTGATTTTTGGAAATTTATTTTTAAGATATAAGCTTTTATTTTTTTTTATAATAGAAACAATTTTTTATACTATAAGTTAGTTTTTGTTTAATTTTCATTGTGTTGACGGCAAAAATCGATCAACAGGAAAAGTCCAGTAAAAATCCAAATTGCAAGTAAGGAATGCAAGAATGCAGGTGTAAACAGAAAAGAGATTGAAAGGGAGAAAGAACAATGGATACCAAGAGTTTTTGAATGTGGTCCGGCAAAAGTCAATGTGACCTCTACATCCACAGTGGTTTATATTTGCTTTTATGCAGTTGTTTCACTGTTCAGGCTAGCAAAACAACAATACAAACATTCGCTCTCTATTTTGGCAGAGTTTTTGCATATATATTTCACCATATCTATTACAATGATTTCTCTTCCTATTTATAAAGGTAGTGAGGGTTACAAGTATAATTTAATGAGTTGTAAAACTATCACTTTTGCTGCTGTGGGCAATAAATGCCTAACAATTCACTGTCAATTTCTAGAAGCTGATGTCCTGGTTGGGAGAATGCACCTCTAATTGCTAATTAGACTTAGGCCTTCCGTAACTATGCTTGAGGTAGCTAGCTTGGTGGTTTAAGCTCGCATTGGGTGACTTGTTGGCTATGTAAGCTGGTCCCATCTTTGGGTTTAACCAAAGTGCACTTTCTGGAAGATGGTTGGGGGCCTGCTTCATCTAGCGAGCTAGAGCTCATCTCTAATGAGTTGAAGGCCATTACTTTGGCCTCGTTCTGCATCTTAAGCTCATGGCCAATTATCTAGTGACTTTACTAAGTGACCTCAATTCTTAGATGATCTGGGCCTCTTTTGATTGGACTCATCTCTTGTTGGGCTTTTGCCAGCCCATGCTGGATAATACAAGAATATACCCATAACATTAGCCCCTAACTCTTAGTTCATTCTGTAGACTGGGAGTTGAGTTCACTAGTAAAAGCCAAAGACTATGATGAGCCATGTTGTTATTCAAATTTCTATTTCGTCACTTCACTTGCCCATACCATCATTACTACACTAAATGCGTGCACTTTCGCATGGCTGCCACTACGATGATGATTGAGCCTAGTTATTTTGTGGATCGTCAAATCATGGGTAATTAATTAGTCTCTCAATCGACCGGGCAGGCCACCAGGGCCATATTAGGTGAGAAATTCCCTCTTACTTTTGAAAGCTGAAGTTCTACCTCACAAGTTCCTAAGCAGTTACCTTTAGTCTTGTTCTCCTGCCCCATTGATCCTGCCATTGGTACTACTGTAAATTGATCATTTTATTCAGAATCCATTCACCCCCCATCCATTCTAGAACCTGATTTATCTTTTTGACACAATAAGCCTTCTCAGGACTTTTGCTTTTAGAATGCCTTGTTTTATGGGTTTCTGGTATTACGCTGCCTCATCTAGTTATGAATGCCTATTTGCTGCTAGAAATTTTTTCCTATATTTTTTTGGGCTGTGGATTGTTGGATTTAGCTTTCTATTTCCTTAAGGTTCAGTAGTCTGATAGGCTTTGTTGGTTAAACTCCCCCCCCCCAAGTTTTCAATTGTCTAGATCTCTGATACAATAGCTTGAGGCGTATATGATCTACCGTATAGGAAAAAAATTTTATCTAGTAAAGAGAAGCTTCAATTTTTTTTCTGATATGGTCTGCTTGAAGTGACTTGGCTGCTTGAAGTGACCTGACTATTTGTCCTTCTATGTAGATGGTTGCAGTTCATAAACACCGAGGTCACCGAATAGAGAGTGATGACTAGCCTGACTCCCTAACTCAAAGTGAGTAGCTGGCATACAACCTAGTTGAAACAGTCTCTAGGGACAATGAGGTCACTGAACAACCTATTCCTTGACTTGACTCTAGCGAGGGGTAGCAAGTCATTGAGAGCTCTTCAAATTGCTTAGTATTTAATCATTACCATTCAACTGTCGAACTAGATGAGCTCTGAAACATAGTTGAATATTATCACTTCCCTGAAGGTTGTTGTCTCATTGCACCTTCCCCTAGTGACCACATAGCCTATCCTTCTCGAGGATTTGTTGCCGTTAGTACTAGCATCTCGTTGCTAGGCTCAAGTTTCCAATTCACCCATATATTATTAATCTATTAAGTATATTGAAGCTTTAGCCATTCCAACTGACCCCAAACTCCTACTCTCAGCTCATTTCTCTTGCACTTGTGTACTTGAGAAATAATCTTCCACCACCATCTGTAAGAGTTTTGTGCTACCTTTATAGCATTAGGAGTACGAGCTATTTGGATGGGATTTATTACTTATCGGCTTGACATACCAATTTTAAAAGGGTTTGCCACAAGGGGATGCCAAGGGCAAATCAAATGTAGGGAATTACAAGACTCATTGGTTTTACATTTCATGCCCGTCTTTGCATCCTCTTCATAACTTTGGTTTTGTTCAAACGCCTGGTAAGTGGGTTGAGGTCATGCAAGCTATCATGAATTCATGTTATCATTTCTGACGCTTTGTCCTATTTTTGCAGAGAGGGCTAGCAAGGAGAAGCCAATGCTTGAGGCTGATAAGGCTAAGATACTAGACCGATTTGTTACTATAAATGATCTAAAAAATGATTTCAGATTCGACGATGATCTCCTTCATTCCCATAAGCTCGCTCTAGCTTTAAACATTGAGCTCACTAGAGAAATTAGAGCTAACCAAGATAAGGAGATCGGTCCAACACATTTCAAAGACTACGAGAATATAGTGAAGCTCATCCTTCAAAAACCACCTCCTGATGAGCCCGAAGACCCTAAAGTCACTGTGACCTCATCAGATCCTGATGCTACGATAGCCCCCGCTGTTACAAATTAGTCTCTTCCTATCTTGACCATAATGCCTTCACAGAAGTTAGCCCCTACCTCACATCCTAAGGTAATCAAGGCAATCAAGGTTGCGCTCCTATCCAGGCCCCTCGCTAAAAAATAAAAAGCAAACAAGGGAAAGAGGGTCACTGCCACATCAAAACAGGTGGCTCACAGAGTTGCAGCTAAGGAGAATCCACTAAGCCTTGGCCCAAAGATGCAAGAGTATTTTAACTTCCTCTAGAGGGATGTAGAGGCAATCTTAGGACCTCACACCAATCCCCAAGTGTTGGAAGCAGAGGGAGTCTTAAGTGAAGGACTGATACACAACGCTACTTGTCATGGCTTGTTGGTAAGTAATGCCCTTTTACCTTAATTCCTTTGCTCCTTTATAGTGTAACTTGATCCATTTAATTTTTTAGGGGGTGCTAGGAACAATAAAGATGATGGAAACACTCCTGACTTAGGAGGAAAAGAATGCCAAACTCAAGGGTGACTTGGCTGCTACGACTGCTAAGGCGTTGGAGCTGGAAAATAGAGTTAAGAATGTTGAAGTCACTCAAAAAGAAGCTAAGGAAGCTCAATCTCATGAAGTGGCAAGTCATGAGGCTATCACATCTAGTCTTAACAAAATGGTTGACAAGCTATCAAAAGTAAAAGGCGACTTGAATGTGACACTTCAGGGTGCTGAGGCAGCAATATGACGAGCCAAAGCTGCAGTGCGATAGGCTAAGGCTACTAAGAAGGAACTTGAAGAGGCTAGGAAGGAAGTCACTCTGAAACAAGAAGAGGTCACTCGGTTAAGGCAGAGACTATTGAGCTAGTTGTGAAGGCAACAGAGAAAGCAGAATTTGAAACCTCTTCCTCTTTCTTATACACTTTATGGGAACGGCACCCAAATATGGACTTTTCCTTTTTTGGGGAGGATGCTCTTAAGGAAATAAAAGGCTTCAAGAGGAGAGCTACAAAAGCCACGAAGGCCACTTCTTCCAATAAAGGTGCAAAGTCCACAAATGGAGCCCCTCTTGTCGAAGGTGCTATTCAAAGAGGAAGCAACCCACAAGTCATGGAAACCTCTGATAATCAAATGAAGGATGACCTGGTGACCCTATATATGTTGATCTTTCCTCCCATAAGAGCTCAACTTCCAAAGATTAGACTTCTTAAGATACGATCTTGTAACCTGACTTCGCATTCAATGTTGGACTTTGTATGAATTTACCTCATTGAAGGAGGTATTGAATAAATCTTTTCATTTTTTCTTACCTTCCTAAGCACATGACACTGGATGCTCTATAGAAAATAATATATAGGCTATTATAGATAGATTCTTGCAAATCATAACTTAATAATTATCAAGTAAAAAGAGCGTCCGATAAGTCAATGACCTTGGTGAGTAAAAAATGATAGGTAATGAAATAAGATACTAAGAAGATTGTATGAATTTATATAAATGGCCTATAACCACTAAATCATGACTTCATGCCGAACGACCAACAAATTGCATGAAAGTGTAGCAGGTCACAAAAGAATATAGCTTCAATTTTTATAAATTAAATATTGAGATGGATATGAGAGACACGGCCTCAGCTTGCAACGAGTGTTAAGAGGCCATAGAAGTAGAATGCTTAGATTATGCTTTAGCTAGCATGAGTTTAAGTGCTCAGTGGGTGATTAGGTGCACCTTGACTGGCACATTGTGCAGGTTGCATAAAGGCTGCACCTTTAAATATGAGACTGTATGAGAGCTACACCTTTAAGTATGAGGTCACATGAGAGCTATGAGCAATAGGTCGCATGAGAGCTGCAAGCAGTAGGTTGCATGAGAGCTGCGAGCAATAAGTCGCATATGTGCTCTTCAACTTGTAATCCGTGGCAATGTATATTTGCTCAAGCTAGCAATGTATATTTGTTGGATTATCCCAGGCAATGTATATTTGCTCAAGTGAGGCAATGTATATTTGTCGATACTTCATGATAATGTATATTTGTCGAGCAAGATAATGTATATTTGTCAATTGACTGCAACAATGTATATTTACCAAGCAAGGCAATGTATATTTGTCATTTCTCAGCTAGCAATAAATTGATCACGCCAGTTGTGCCTTGGCTAGTATGCCATGACAATGTATATTTACCAAGCAAGATAATGTATGTTTATTGAGTCGACACGATAATGGATATTTGTCAAGTAAGATAATGCATATTTGTTAGGTCGGCTTTGTTCAGAGGGTTGCATCTTAATAAATTGATCACATAAGAGCTACAACTTAGCTGACTCACCGTGACAATGTATATTTACCAAACACGACAATGTATATTTGTTAGATTAACCATGACAATGTATATTTGTTAAGCTGAATGTTCAGAGGATATGCCTTAGTCTGTACGAATTGAGTTTGTCAACAGAGTAGCTTGTTTTCAGTACCAAGCTTTGTTGAAAATTTATTCAAAGATTAGTAAACATGACAATTTAAGATACTTTTAATTTCCAAATATCATTACAAGATTAGGATATGGTTCTTATTTCAGGTGACCGCTGTTGCTCAAAAGGTCACTGGGGCTATTGAGATCATTGTTCCACAAGTCACACAACACAATCCCCTAAATGACCTCTTTTAATTAGATCCTTGATTGCATCTTTAAGTGCCCAGCATTCTGAGGTATTGTGCCCAATTTCATCATGGTATGCACAAAATTTGTTTTTGCTTCTGAATTTGTTGGGAACCTTTGTGGGAGTGGGCTTTCCAAAGTCCTCCCTATCCTTTTCTGTTGTGAATATCCTGTCCTGAGTGTTTGATAGGACGTTATAACTTTCATAGGCACCTTGACGCTGAGGTCACTCACTCCTAGCCCTTTTTGTAGCCTAATTGTTCTGGTCCTCTTTCTCATTCCTGCCAATACTCCTTTTATTCTTGTTGTAGCCATTTTTCTCACTCTCCTGATCAAACCTTTTTGGGCCAAAGGTCTTTTCCCACTTAATTTCCTTGGCAACTCGCTCATAAAATTCACCTACGTCCTTCACTAGGGACTTGAATATCTCCTCATATAGTTTTCCATCCTTGTAAAGTCTAGTTGAGATCGCTGTGAGAATACTTTCATCTGAGGGATTCTTTACATTATTGACTTTATGTTTGAACCTGGTGATGTAGTCTTTTAGCAACTCGTCTTTTCGTTGGAAGATCGTCACGAGGTGATAGGATGGTGTGAGCTGCCTTTTTGATGCCTTATATTGATTAAGGAATCATCTCTGGCACTCCTCCCAACTGTGAATGCTACGAGCTGGAAGATTCCTGAGCCACATCGGTGGTATTTTCCTAAAGGTGATTGGGAAGACACGACATTTTATCAGTGGGTTGGTTTTTTGAAGATCCATTTGGACATTGATCACGTCCATGTGGTTATATGAATCATTGTTCCTATTGTATTGTGGGATTTTAAGGATCTTAAATCTGCAAGCAAGAGGCTCTGTTTGGATCTCCTTAGTGAATGAGGTCTTTTCCTCGTAACAGTCTTGTTAATCCTGAGCTGCAGGCCACTTTTTGAGTTGCTGCACCCTTTGAAGCAGCTCTTTGATCATAGGGGCATGCGTCCCAGACTGACGGCTGGTGGTTCGTTAACTTTGGTCACCTTATTAATCATGGGAATAGCGATCTAAGGCTCCATGCTTAATCCTGCTCAAGCTTCTTTCTTGACGCGAGTTCTCATGTTGCTGATCGTCTCCACCATTATCCTTGCAAGCTCGATAGAACTTCGGCCTTAACCACAAATTATACAAATGAGCATATCCAACTTGTAGATGTTCCCCTCCGAGGGGCTTCTCCTACTGCGTTCTTGGCTACTAGGGTCCTCCTCTAGGCACTGCAACCTCAACTTGTCTTTGCATGCCTTAGGGATGTGCATGAGCCAACACCTTAACTACATCGGCCAACTCCCTTACAGTGCTTTCAAGCGCCTCCTGATGTTAGTGCCATGCTTGAACTCTGTTAGTCTCAGAAGCAATGGGCTGGTGGGGGGTTAATGGTGCCATGCCAATGACAACACCTATTGTGGGGGCAGCAGAGGCACCCACAACAGGGAAGACAGAGCCCCCTAATAGTGACCTTTGCTGCTCTACATGGCCATCAAGTTAGCCAGACACAACACTAGTGTTCCTAGTAGTTCTTCCTCTTGCCATTGCAGTTAAATAGTAAACCAAAGAGAGAAAGAACACAATTGGGGCCCTCTTTCTAGCGCTAAAATGTTGACGGAAAAAATTGATCAATAGGAAAAGTCCCAAATTGCAAGTGAAGAATGCAGGTGTGAATAGAAAAGAGATTGAAAAGGAGGAAGAACAAGAGACAACAAGAGCTTTTTAATGTGGTTTAGTGAAAGTCAGTGTGACCTTTACGTCCACGGTGGTCTATATTTGCTTTTGTGCGGTTGTTTCACTATTCAGGCTAGCAAAACAACAATACAAACATTCTCTCTCTATTTTGGTAGAGTTTCTGCATATATATTTCACCATATCTGTTATAATGATTTCTCTTCCTATTTATAGAGGTAGTGAAAGTTACAAGTATAATTTAACAAGTTGCAAAACTGTCACTTCTGTTGCTGTGGGCAATAAATGCTTGGCAATTCACTGTCAATTTTTGGAGGCTGATGTCCCGGTTGGAAGAATCCGCCTCTGACTGCTGATTAGACTTAGGCCTTTTGTACTTATGCTTAGGGTAGCTAGCTTAATAGTCTGAGCTTGCACTGAGTGACCTACTGGCTATGCAAGCTAGTCCCATCCCCAGGTTTAACTAAAGTGTACTTTCTAGAAGATGGTTAGGGGCCTACTTCGTTAGTGAGCCGAAACTCATCTCCAGCAAGCTGAAGGCCGTTACTTTGGCCTCGTCCCGCACCCTAAGCTCATGGCTGGCTATCTGGTGCCTTTGTTAAGCGACCTCAATTCTTGGACGATCTGGGACTCTTCTGATTGGAGTCATCTCTTGTTGGGCTTTTGCCAGCCCATGCTGAATAGTACCAGAATATACCTATAGCACATTGCTCGATAAAAATATAGAAAGATAAATTATTATTGTTGTGAGGAATTTTGCTTTCAAGCACATTCTATGATATAAAAAAAAGTACTAAACTTATTCTTAATGCAAAGGAGATTTAAATCATAAATATGGAGACATAATTGATATTAATTGGCTAAATATTAGTTATATATACTTAGAGGAAGACTATATGCTAAATAAATTACTACTATTAATTATATTTCACCTATTATTCCATTACCATTCAATTTACTATTTCAGATCACTTATGCAAAAAAACAGGTAACCTTGTTGCAAAATAACAACTTCATGCATTTTCAGAGTAACATTTTCCATAGTATTGCACACAAAAAAAGATTATTTTTCATGGCAAACAATCACTTTTCAATTATATCTTTATTTTTATGACAAATAATTATCATCCAAAATATTAATATTCAAGATAAATACATAGTTTTAAGTATATTACTAGCTATTTACTTATATATTGACAAATTTTAATTAATAGAATTAACTAGGTCATAATTATATAAGAGTGAATTAATTAATCAGTCTCCTAAAAGATTCGAGGCCTTGCAATTTAGTCCTTAAAAGATTTTATGACACATTTACATCCTAGCGTTTGAAAAAGTGATTCATTTAGCTCCTTTCATCAAGTGGCAAAGAAAAAAATAATGGAAATTCTACATGACACTGCCAATTAATTACTTAACACGTTAAATTCCTTTTTGTAAAGAAACTCTTATTTAAAAGAAAATGTCGTCACTATTCCTAACTAATGGCACCATTTCTTTGTGCCAATTGAGAATGGTAGAGCTAAAAAATAAAAACAAAATTAGAGAATCACTTTAAGGAGAAATGGATAATAAAGGAGGACGTATCAAACTTAAAATATTTGTTTTTTGAAAGTAGAGGACCACGATAAAATTGAATCTCCAAGTAAGATATTCTATTATTGTAGATTCGTTTACTGTATTGAATTTTTTTAGTTTTTACATGTGCTTTGTCTATTGAAGAGTGGAGTTTTATATTTTGAAATTGATTAAAATAAGTAGATTAATATTTATTATAATTGTTAATATGCTGATTTGTGTGATAGTCTACTTATTTGTGTTATTTTCGTTATGCATGTGGGGTTTTTAATATACTATAAGTTAGGGTTTAGGAAGGTACTATAAGGTTGCAATATTTTCTTAAGAAAAACTAAGTTTTTATAGCTAGCAATAATAGGATGCAATAACAATGTAATTCACATGTTTATTATTGTTTTTGTTTTTAAAGCCTGGGAAACCTATTTGTTGTTTATTCATTTGTTGAAATTCTAAGATGCCTATTGATAAATGAGTAAAATGCCTATAATTATGTTAATTATCACCTCTTGATTGATTATTAATTTGTAGTTTGGTTGCATTTTTTGTCCTAGTTTAGTTTGTTTATTCTTGGTACTGCTGTAGTTTGCATTTGTCTTTTCAGGTTAGCAAAAAAGGCTCTAAAAGGAGATGAAAGCTGAACTTTGGAACA
>JANHAO010029941.1:0-10262 GCA_026873985.1 Saraca asoca | reverse complement strand
TATGGAGGGAGCGTTGGCATCAGTCTTTCAAAAAATGCTTGGGACAGTGCCAGAAGAAATTGCCAATTTGATAGCCCACCCTTCACCAGTAAATTTATATTCTTCTCTCTACTTGTTGATGATGGATTGGTTATGTTTGTTGATTGTTGTTGATGGATGAGCTATATTTGTTGCTGCTGTATTTGCTACATATAAGTCATAAGTTAGAGTTAGCTTCTATGAATTGGATTTTCTGTATTGATTCTGCTATATTTTGTTGTATTTTTTGTTGCATTTTACTGTATTTGCTGTTATATTTATCTGTATTTGCTACTGTATTTGTTGCTATATTATGTTATATTTACTGCTGTATTTTGCTATATTTTTTGTTGTATTAGTGACTGTATTTGCTGTTGTATTCTGTTATATTTGCTACTGTATTCGACTGTATTCGCTGCTATATTTGTTGATATATTTTGATGTATTTATTGTTGTATTTGACTGTATTTGTTACTGTATTTGTTATTGTATTTGCTATTGTATTTGACTATATTTGTGGTTGTATTTGCTATTGTAGTTGTTGATGTATTTTGCGTATTTGTTGTTGTATTCTGCTATATTTAAGGCTATATTCTGCTGTATTTGTTGTTGTATTTACTGTTGTATTTGTTATTGCATTCTGTTGTATTTGGCTATATTTATAGCTATATTTGCTATATTTATAGCTGTATTTGCTGCTGTATTCGACTATATTTGTGGTTGTATTTGCTACTGTATTTGTTGCTATATTCTACTATATTTGCTGCTGTATTGATATGATCAAATTATAGGTATAAGTGAATGTGGCTGAAAACAATAATATTAGTTTTACTTTTACTCTCTGATAATAAATAAGTGTAAAACTAATATGATTGAGAGAGTAGTAATTCTTACAAAATGTGAAAATAACAATGAAGAGTATAAATTTTCACAAAACTAATATGACTTTTTCATACATTAGTTATATATGAATAATTTTTAAAGTTAGTATAATAACTTATTTTAATTTTATTTTATAGCCACCAGATGCAGGAAGCGGACATGTCACAAATGCAAGGCTCTCTTCCTATGATAGTCGTGACATATAGCCTTGATTTAGACCCTTCAGTTTTAAATTATATATAGGGTTGTTGAATTCTAACGTTTGACAAACAAATGTTTGAATATTTATTATTAATACAAAATTCGTGTTCAATTTCATTTGTTTAAAATGTATGTATTTATTATAAATTATTCTTGTAGAAGGGTAATAGATAAAGAAAAAATTAGAACAGGGAAACACTGCATTTAGCAGTGGTTTTTGGAAAACCACTACTAAATGCAGTGAAAATCATCGCTAAAAATAATTTAAAAAAAAAATCCTGCCAAAACCATCACTAAATGCAACGCAAAACTGCCACAAAAAATAATTTAAAAAAAAATTCTACCAAAACTACCTCGGAGAAAATTGTCGTCAAAAATAATTTTTTAAAATTTTTTTTTTGCAAAATCGTTGCTAAATACAATGCAAAACTGCTGCCAAAAATAATTTTTTTAAAAAAAAAATTTGTAAAATCGCCATTATATACAGAAAAATTA
The DNA here is from genome assembly GCA_026873985.1 of Saraca asoca. Lineage (NCBI taxonomy): Eukaryota > Viridiplantae > Streptophyta > Magnoliopsida > Fabales > Fabaceae > Saraca > Saraca asoca. The sequence goes on along the minus strand of JANHAO010029941.1, from coordinate 8,666 downwards.
TCACTTTTTTAAAAAATTTCTACAAAACTGCCACTAAATGTAAAAAAACTGCCGCTAAAAATAATTTTTTTAAAATAATTTTTTACAAAACTGCCATTAAATGCAAATGGAATCACAGCAAAAAACAACCAAAAAAAAAATATTTTTCTGAAAAATCACCCCTAAATTCAAAAAAAATGTCGTTATAAATAACCACCACTAAAGTTAGATAAAACCGCCACTATGTACAGAATTTCTGGCGGTTTGTGAAACCACCGCTAAATATAGATATAACTATCGCTAATTTTTCTCGATGCATGAATTTGCGATGATTTCGAAAACTGTTGTAAATGTTGTTAATGATGGTTAGAATTATCATTAAATATATAAAAAAATCATCGCGGATATTTCCATTTTCTCCGTAAGTTAAACTTTCCCAAACTTTTTACCCAAGGTAATAATCTGATATGCGGCCTTCAAGTCTGGGTGGACCGAGACAATTTTGGGCCCCATTTCATTTGCTCATCATCAAATATATGTAACCAACACCAATTTGGGTTTTAGGCCATAGAAGCCCAAGTTTTGGGATGATTTTTGTCATACGTCAATGGACTCGTTTGTTTCCACATAAATTGCAACTACCAGAGAAAAAAGATGGAACCTTCAAAGACAAAATTCACAATAGGCCATTCTTGAAGAGTTGGCCAATGTCCCAAATGATAAACAGGTAACGCAGTCTGGTCTTAAAGAATTATGACTTTAATGTTTATGTTATGTTGTTGTTAACTCTGTTGTAGAAGCTATTGTTTATATATTCTTCAATAACTTATTTCAATTTTGCTATTGGCTGCTCTGTTGTTTTGCTGCAAATGGAACCAAATATAATCCTATCACTTCTTTCTATTATTTGGGTGTATTGTGCGAGTACGTTCTTTCAATATGAAAATTCATGTATCAACCTTTGAGTTTCTTTCATAAATAACAGTTTTGATATATTTCCAATCTTGCTTCAACTTGGAGTCTTTTGTAATTTGATTATTTAACTTCAGAGAGAGCATAAAAAGAATAAAGATGAATTTTTTTAGATGCGTTTGGAAGAACTTAATTACAGTTTATATTTGAGTTTATCTTATAATATAAGTACTTTAGATAAAAAATTTAAATGTTTATTTAAACTTATAAAAATAACTTATGATCTTTTAATAAGTTTATTTGAATTTATTTTAATAAATTTTATGAAGAAGTTTATTAAAAAAAATTTATTAAAACTTATAAATATAAATAATTAATTAAGTTATTTTTTCAAACAGTCCCTCAATATTATACGGATCGACAGTGGCTAGCCAGCCGTGGCTGGAGGCATTGGTAATTTCAGTTTGCTGCAATATTATACAACGTTCGATTTATCCTGCTTCTTCTTTTGGCGCATCAATAGCATGGGGAGTGTTTGGTTCTGGTACTTTTTTGATGATTATGGGAGACCTTTGCAACTGATCGCCATTACCTGCAAACTGCACTAAATCAAACATGGTCTATGCCGTCTGACAAGTTGTCTGATGACGTTAATGCCACGATTGTGAACACGTGAAGATTGGGAGTTAACAAAAAGATACTTTTATATTAATCAGCATATTATATTTATAAAATTTTATGTCAAAATAAAATTATTTAATGCTCTATCTATCTAGTTTAAAATTGACATAAAATATACATTTTAAATCTGAGAAAAATTAAATATTTAATTGCATACTTAACGTTACTTATTTTTTTTAAGATGTAGTCTTCAAAATCATTATTATAGCCACTATTCAAAGGTTGGATTAATTCAGATGTTTTTTTTTGCTAAAATTTGATTTTCAAAATCATCATTGTAGTATGATATCAAGGCGTTAAGAGTTCGACTGTCAGTCACCCTATTCCTTCCCCTTTGGCCATTTCCCCTAGCTCCAATGTAAGACTTAAAAATATCATGATTATAAGCATTATTAACAATGGCGTAGCCACAATTTATATATAATTATTTACAGAGAGGGTAATGCATGCTTCCCTGCTTGCTAAAAACAAAAAAAATCTATCAAATACTTGTGATTTTATGTGTAATAAATACTTATTCTCTAAAAAAATTACAATTTTAAAAAGATTTTATATATTGATAAGTTGTAGGAATGTATGAAATATTTTTGTAATATCTTGCAAGTTACACAAGTAATAAGCAACGGACAGTGAAACAAACTTTTTGAATGTTATGACTTCAATTTGGTTTTAGTTTCCAACTTTAAAATACATAAATACATGATTTAATTTTTTAATGGGGCCAATAGACTCCACTTCTATGCATGTGGCTCCACTGCTCTTTGTTAAAAATGATACACAGTTTGTAATAGAAATTTAACATTAATTATGAAAAGGAGTCATTTAGATACTTGAATCATTTTTATATAAAAGATTAAAGCTTATTTTAATAATGGAGTTTGTACCATTTATAGTTCTCAATAAAATTTTGTTATCAATTTGATTCCTCATTGACATAAAAACATTATCAATTCATCTTTCTGTTAGTGCCACAACTAATTTCCTATGGAATTGTATAGGTGAATATTATTTTATTTCATGTGCTGTTGATAACATGACTACACACGAAAAATATAAATAAGTGACACTTGACCTTTAACTTATATATAATAATCAACTTAATTAATTCTAATTTAATAATAATTTAAAAAAATTTTGCACCATCATTCACTTGTACATTATCATATCATAAACAAAATTATAAAAAAAATCTTATAATATTAGTTAAAATCTTAATTATTATGTTTCTTTACCATGTGCCATCTTTTTGTTAAATAATAATGTACAAATTTATACAAATAATACACCAACAATCTTATAAGGTTATTGTTGTCCATTGAGCCTTCTGGGGATCCTTGTACAAGAAAATTAAACACACATTGGGGAAGTGTTGTTGCTTGCATACTCAGGTTGATGTCCACAATATGCACGCTTCAACTTCTTTCCTTATGCCTGATATTTGCAAAGTGTTGCCACTTCCCCTCTAACCATTAGCCTTGTGATTGACATGTACAAGTGGTGCCATCAACCTTTTATCATGATTCAACGCAAGCAACACTCTAACCCATTGTTTAGAATAATTAAAAATAAGATTTTATTTTGTTTTTAAATAATTTTTTTAAATAGTATTTGAATTTAAGATAAAAGAAATTTTGTTTTGTATCATTTATAATTCTTATTTTAATTATATTTATGCCATTATAAAATTTATCAAATTTATTAAAGATTTCACTATAATTCATTTCATTTTGTCTAAAATATATATTATATAATATATTTTACTCTTATTTTAATATTTTATTTATTATGATATCATTAATATCTATTTTTTGATTAAATTTCATATATTTTTTAATATATTTAAACAAAATAATATATTTACAAATGAATTGAAATCATTATTTTTTACATAATTTTCAAACAATAAAATTTATTTTTAAATGAAATGGAATGAAATCAATTCTAAAAAAAGTTGATCCCAAACAAAGCACAAGGCTTTCATTTTTTTTTTCCCGCATGACTTCTGCAATATTTCATTCTTAACTTCCTTGAATTCATGTTATTTTACACAGATTGACTTATAAAAACCAGGTGTTTGATTAAACATACTCAACTAATTCATTTTTCTTATCGATTAAGAAAACTTTCTTCTATTATTATAATGGATAATTTTTTTTATTTTTTTTATCAATAATGGCATGCAATAGTGGTGAAAATAGTGAGGATTAAATGAAGGACTTTAAATACAATTAACATATTTGTGATCGATATTATAAAAATAATGAAAGTTTAAAAGATCATATGAAAACACATAAAGTGGAAAAAAAAAAAGGACTAATTACAATTATGATTATTTTAAGTGCAGATGATGCTTTCAGAGTAAAGGAAAAAAGAATGAATACATGACGGAAAATTACACCAAAACATGATATTCTTCATTTATGTTGTATTTTATATTTCTTCTTGTCGTTTTTACTTTTTATATTTATGTTTTGTGCATTGTTTCTAATAACTGGTTTCTATTATATGTTGTGCAAATTCAAAACTATGTTGAATATCATTAGTGACTTTGTTTTAATTAATCCTAAAAGAATTGTTGGTAATTAAATATATTATGTATATGAATATTTATTTTATGCTTCTCTGTCTCCACCATCCTTTATTTCAAAACAAATATTAAATATTTACTTCCTGTTGTTCTAGAAATCTTAAAAAAAAACAATTATTTAAAAGACAAAAACTCTAGAGCTGGATATGTATTGTGCAACTATAGAGCTGGATATGAAAAAGGAGATTTACTTTTATCAAGTAATATATATATATATATATATATAATTTTTCTTAATTTGAATTTCCACAGAATTAACGAAAGAAAAAGAGAGTTCTTCCAAGTTAATAAATTGGAAATTAGCAATTATTTTTTATTAATCAAACTAAAACTTATGTCATGGTAACTGAACACTTGTCGAAATTGATATCGGGCCCAATGCATTGCGCTAACCATATTTGGGCTTTTGGGCTTAGGGATAGATAGATAAGGGCCTTACTATCTCTTTCTTGTCGTAAATTTTGGACGGTAATCTATTTTTTAGGATACCAACGGAGGCGTTGGTCCAAATCGCACATCTTGTGCGGTTGTGCCCCCTAAGGGATGTGGATAATTTAATCCTTGAAAAAAAAAACATTTTTGAGGAAAATTTAATCCTTAAAATTTTTTGACAATCGATTAAAAAAAAAATCAGAGAACCATCTTACCTCATTATTCAATTATATTAAAGTTCAACCAAAAATTGCCGTACATTAATTATATATGATTATCCTTTTATTTCAAGTTAGTTTTTTTTTTTTAATAAAGAATTGCAATTGCTTGCTAGGCAAACATTATATCATATGAATATTTTTATTAATTAATTATGACTTGAGATATAAAAGAGATAATAAATTAATAATCTAAGAGTTTATGAGGTTATGAAAGTTAGTCACACATGGCCTTGGTTTTTTTTCTCCAACAAATGTTTAGAGTTCCCGTTCTATCTTGTTAATTATATTTGGATCAATAATCTTTTGCCTAACTTTGTTCTAATTCGTAATTTTAAATTTTTGTTTTTGATATTTTCTTTATCTAAAAGAAAATAAAGAAAATATATAATTTTATGGAAAATTTGAATTGAAATGTGGTGACAAAAAATTCATCAAAAATTTGAAATAACAAAGAGAGTTAAATATACGTACTAATCTTCTTTGTCTTTAACAAAAATTACACGTATTTGTTTTGAATTTTCAAAATCTACGCTTACTTCCTTTCGCATATTAAAACATATTGCACATAAATTCAATTGTGAAAATTCCATTAACAAGGGGATGGCAAAGAGTTATTTTGACTAGAAAATAATTAAAATATCCTTTCGCTAATGTTGAACCAAAAGCCAACCTGTGGACCATCAATGTGATTGACCAAATGGTATCAAGTTATTACTGTTCATTATTTCTTGTGACAAAAAAAAAGAAGCTAAATATATAGTGATGATTTTCTTCTGTATGTCTTCTTCTCCCATTGTTTTCTCTTTGCAACTCCTTACTAAGTTTTGTACATTTCAATCTTTTTGCTTGTAAAATCAATCTTCTTATATGAGTCAACCAATATCTGCTCAAATTATATAAGTATTTTTTCTTATCAAATAAAATTGAATTTATGTATAGCACTTTTTAATTTCTTTGGGGTGATTAATGTACTTTGAGGTGACTAATGTAGGATTTCAAAATATAGGAAAGTTCTATTGAGTATAATTCAAATTGTTAGAACAAAAGAGAATAATTTAATATCACTCACTACAACAAGGAAATTACACTCACTTAAAACTTACTCAACACATTTAGCTTCTGATGTTTCTAATACTTAAACTCTTGATACGATATGGTATATATAGTCACCTAAGTGATTGTTTTCCAATAATTATATGAATCTCACCATACATGAATCTTCCAAATTTAAATATATGAACTTTTACATTCAAACACACCTACTTACAATGAATTTGATACTAAAAGACATGTGGACTTAGTCATATAAAGATTCTAAAATTATTATTTCCAATAGAATGCAATAAATAGAGAGATTTTGTGATGACATCTAACATTCCCTTTCGTCACTAAATCTCTCTCAAGGTATAATGCCAAGTCAAATCTCAAAATTCTTCTCATTTTCCTGTATTGATTCTTTTAGTTAATATGTTAGCTACTTGTTTTTTCATACCCACCTTGTGCATTTCTATTTCTCCTTCAAGTACTTTCTTGCAAACAAAATGATGATGCACTTCCACATGCTTTGTTCTAGCATGGAAGGCAAGATTCTCAGTTAGTTGAATTGTTAATTGATTGTTATAATATAACTAAATTGCACAGCCAGTTGGTTGATAAAGATCTTCTATCAACTGTATCAAGCATACAGGCTCTTGATCTACCATTGTTGTTGCTTTATATTTTGCTTCCATGGTTGATAATGACATAATTGGTTGCTTCCTACTACACCATGAAATTGCTCTAAATACCAAGGCTAAATAAATAACCAATAATATATATTCTTGTGTCATAATCACCAAAATAGTCGGCATCACAATAGCCCACTAATTTGCAAACCGTGACTCTTTTGTATAAGAAACCAAAGTCAATTTTTCCCTTTACATATATGAAGATAAAATTGAACTACTTCTAGGTGGTTTTTTTTTTTTTTTTTTTTGAATTCTACTTAAATTCACTTATTGTCCTAATTGCATGAGCAATATTTGAACTTGTCAATATTAGGTAGATTAAGTTACCAACTAGCTGATGATACATGATTAGATCATCCAAGTCTTTCCTTTCTACTTCACATAACTTGACATTAGGCTCCAATGGAGTTGAAATGGGTTTGCAATCTAATAAAACAAACATTTCAACAAATCTTTCACGTACTTTTGTTAACACAAAAATGGTCCATTTTTAGTTTTATTAATCTCAAGCCCTAAAAAGTGCATAAGTTCTCTAAGTTCTTTCATTTGGATATGAACTACAAGATTTTTTTTTTTGTTCAACAAATTTCCTTCTTGTCATCTCCTGATCAAATCATCCATGTACACAAGCACTATTATCAATTTTCCATCTCGTTCCTTCACAAATAGCTTGGAATTTGCTTATGTAAGGGAAAAATTACTTTGAACTAAGAATTCAACAATCTTCCCATACCATCACCTTGGTGCTTGTTTAAGCTTATAGGGTGCTTTTTACAATTTACACCACACATTCTAGAAGGATCTTGCTTCGGAATCTTTTTGGTTACTCTAAGTAAATTTCTCGATATAATTCACCATGGAAGAAAGCATTCTTTACATCTAGCTACCACAAGTTCCATGATTTACTAGCTGTAAGTGCCAATAGAACATGTAAAGTGGTGATCTTTGCTACTGGGTTGAAAGTTTCATCACAATTCAGTCCATATTAATTGTTGTATGTCTCTTAGTTTTGATACCAAATTCCAAGTTTTATTCTTTCTAAAGGCTTCAATCTCCTCCTTTGTTGTTTATCTCTATTTAACCTTTTAGTAGCTTCTTCAAAGGTTGATGGTTTAATGATGCTTTCTTCTTCAGCTAATGCAACATTAGCATTCTTCAGCTAATTCCATCTTGATCATGATATCCTCCACTAGTTGATTGTCTACACTAGTAGGCCATAGATAATATTCTTTTTCAAGTGTCAACTCATTTGATGTTGTAGGCTTTTTAAGATATTTTTATTTTTGATTTTGTTATTCTAACCTTTTATATAATATGCCTTCAATATTTTTGAACTAGACAGTATTACATGTTATGGAGACCATCAAGATGATGCCTCATCAAATACTACATTTCTAGACACATGACATTTACATGTTGTTGGGTCACAACTTCTCCACCCTTTTTCTCTTTTCATTTTATCCGCTTGAGCACCTAGAGTCTACAATCCAATTTTTATTGTAATCTATCACCTCTGTAGTAGACATCACCAATGCTAATTCTTCTTTACAAGGATTAGCATTTTCCTTTCCATTACAGAAAGCTAGCTCCATTACAACAAATGATGCTTTAGCATCCTGTTCATTTTTAGTGTTATAGCCTTTTTCATGGCTATTAGATGTTGCTATGTTTCCTTGAACAATTTTTTTCTTGGACCAACGGTTTCTTTTATAGTGTTCTTTCTAGCCACAGTTATAACACTCGTTACTGTGGCATTTATTTGCTACAAGATGCTTTTGGCCTTTAGGCTTAACTTGTTGATGCCACTAAAAGTGCTTCTCCCTTTCATTCCCTTCAACCTATAGGCTTATATTGTTGATGCCACTAAAAAGTGCTTCTTCCTTTCCTTTTAATGACTTAAACTAGTTATTGTGCGGGTGATTCTTGAGCTGTCAATAAGTTCTCTAACTCCTCTAAAGATGGGTGAGTGGGTCATCTTTACACTACTGTCATAAATCTTCTGTACTTTGATTACAAACCATGAATGATTATCCTGCTCATATGAGCCTCTAAGATCACAAACTCAAGATCCATTTTTGCTATGTTAGTGCATATAGATTTAATTTTCAAAAAGAACCGACTCACAGA
>JANHAO010029940.1:0-10263 GCA_026873985.1 Saraca asoca | reverse complement strand
TCTTTTAAAAGTTTGCAGTAAATATTTACATATTATTTAATCTTTTAAAATGGTTGGCATTAAAATTTAAATCTATTATAATATGGATTATAGAAAATAATAAACCTTCCCGTTAAGCCACCTCTCAAGTTTCTGCTCACCAGTTTTTATTCCACATTTCAGTTTTTTTTTTTTACTTTATTTTTAAGCCATGGGAGAAGGTTCAGTTATTCGGCTTGTTTTGTAGATATCAATCTTCCTTTTTTAGCTGTTACAAGTAGAAATGTTCTTGGGTTCTATAAAAATGTGTAACGGGCTAGTTGAGAAAATTTAATTATCGAGCTTTTTCGTTGTTCAAATAAGAGAAAACAAACAATGTTTATTGGGCTTATTTTCCCTTTAATTGTTAGTCCCATCATATCTCTCATCATTTTTTTTTCTTTTAAAAAATTTTTTTAAAAAATTTTGAATGGGGGCTTCTTTTTCTTTTAAAAAAAAATTTGAGTGGGGGCGTCCCAATGCACGTCCGCCACTGATCGTTATGGATTTCTTGTATACCCATCATATTAGGTATATGATGTTTTTATTTTGTGATTAATTTTCAATCAAATCATAACTGGTTTTTCTTTTGTAATTAGTCATAATTGATTTTTTTTAAACCTTCTTCTTCTCTCTGATGGGATTTGCAGGCACGTAACATTCTTAAAACTTCACATCAATGTGTTACAATCTTTATACCATTTCCTCCTTTCGTTTCTATGCATATAAATTACTCTATTGTTATGTAATTCTGTTTAATTTTTAATTAAATTCTTATAATTTGAAAATTTTAATTTTAAATTTTTTTAATAATTGAATTGCATTGATAATAATTTATTAATTATTTATAGAGTGAAAGACAAAAAAATTATTTTTTAAAAAATAAAATAATTTTATAAAGTATTTTAATTTTTTAAAATTATTTATCACTTAAATTCAAATAGAAATTATATGAAATCTCTATATCAATAATAATTAAGCTATATATTCACGTATATCAAATATTAATAAAATCTAATAGAAACATGATATGAAATATCTAATTAAAAATAAAAAATAAATATAATAATCTAATTCAAAATTTTTAAAATTTAAAGATTTAATTAAAAATTAAATAAAATTATAAAAAAATAGATGAGTAATTTAACTTTTTTTTTTTTTGGCCGAACAATCTGACCAAAAGTCCATTCGTTTTCTTTATTTGTTATATCCAAACCTAGAGAACTTTTTGTAAAGGGGAATGTCCATTAAAGATAATCACGAGAGAAAGACACAACTAATTGAGAATTCTTCAAAATAAAAAAAATAAAAAAATTTACGTAGATGAACCTACAATTGTTTTATGTTTGCTGTATCTTTCTCTTTTTCTTTTTAATCTAAAAATGATTTGGACATTGTCGACATAAAAATTTCTCCCAAACTCAAGATTAGATAGGACCATCAGCAAAAATACCGAAAACAAATCTGAAAAGAAATACAATAAAATAAAAAAGCCAAAAAAACAATAAAATAAAAGCAAAACGTAAATAGCCCAAATAATAACGTAAACCTAGAAAAGGTTTTGGGTTCTAAGAAAGCATCTTCTACTTTGAAATGGAACTTGTGTCTATTTGTGGATTTCAACTTCATTATCAACAAGGGAGGTTTAGACCAATTTTAAAAAACACAAAGCAAGGGATTGCATTTAGGCTAAACAAATGTTTGGCACTTTTGCTTCAATTCAGACAGTTTTGCACTTTTTACTTTATTTATTTTTTTTAAGGCAGACAGTAAATTTGAGTTACTGATATGTCAGTGATGGATATGTGCAGCTCAAGACCGTGGTATGTTATATTTGTATTTGTTATTATGCTGCAAGTTGGTCTTCTTCAACTACACTTCCATGATTCACCGCCTTTTGATATACACCCAATCAATACGTGGACTTTCATGTTTGCTGTATTGATATGGTGTTTTGCAGTTTGTTACTATATCAAATGTTGGCTTACAGGTTCTAAATGCTTCAAGAATATCTATGACAAACACTACAAGAATTTCAGGGAATTTCAACGGACAAAATCCATTGGAATTCCATGAAATTCTGTTGGAATTGGTCATTTCAATAGAAATTCCAACGGATTTTGTCCTTTGGAAAACCCTTCGTTGGAATACCCAATTCCAATGGATAATTCCAACGGATTTCGTACTCCAACGAAAATTCTAACGAAAATTTTCCATTGGAAATTCCAACGGACAATTCCATTGGAATCAATTTTTTTTGTCTTATTTATTTTTATCTATTTCAAGGGATATTCCAATAGGTGTGTCCATTGACATATCCATTGGAATATTAAATTATTTTATTTGTTTTTAATTTTGTAATGATTTGAAAAATATTCTAATCACTTTTTTATTTTATATACTACTCCAATTCAACCAAACAACAGAAGGAACAAAAAAAAATCATAGTAAACAACAAGTAATATCCAATAAGAGAAAATTCATATATTAAATAATATAAAAAAATTAAATGTAATAATATCAACAATAACAACAAGTAATATTTAATGTGAGAGAAAATCCTAAATGTAATAATGTAAAAAATCTAAATCACTCGTCCCCTAAGCCATCGTGAGTATCATATGCCAACTGCTCCTCATCCTCATCAATGATAGGGGCTAGAACTGAGCGAGTTGGAGAGGAATGCGGGGGTACGGAAGCATGCTGGCCAGTGATGGAACTAAACTGCTACTTAAGTATAGTTAATTCACTTATGAAAATAGAGACGGCTTGCTGGACCATGTGTGCCTTGCTCAGACATCTATGAACATGAAATCATAAAAAGTATAAGTTAGCGATTAATGGAATGTGTGGCTACATTAGAAAATCACCAAATATAAGAAGATGAGTACACATCTTTAGTTTGACAACAAATGATAGAAATAAAACAAGGTGAATCCCTTCTATGGCCACCACACATTATTAATATCAGAAATAATGAAAACACCAAGAAATGCACAACAATTGTCTGGCTATAGAGTTGCTATAAAATTATATTCAATAAAGTACATTTATTGATCACTAAATTTACATCCAAAAGCAGTATCAGCACCCCCAGCCAATCACGAGAGACAAAGAGAATAGGGTGCAAAAATAAAATGGGTTGGACGGGTGAACGGGTGAACTTTACTTAAGAAAAAAGTGATCAAAGTTGATCAAATAATAATGAAATAGAGAAAAATATAAGAAAATCAATCAAAACGGCATTTTTTCGCAATTGTGATTGGGCAAACCACCTTCGACTATTTAGTTTGCATAGATCTCAAAAAGTTATATGAAATCAAAAAAATCACCCCAAACGGATGACCGAGCGCAAGTTATGGTCTTTCAAAGTTTTTCAGCTAAAACCTGAAATTTTTCATTGCTAGTGAGTTCAATCCTTGGCAAAAAACGTCATAAAACCTGAATAACACAAAACAATCACATAAATCATAAATTTCTTCAACAATCTCAATTAAGGGTTTCAGCTAAAAATCTTGAGATCTAGCTATGGAGTTGCTATAAAATAAATCTGATGATCTAGAAATACTCACCAGGGTTCTAAGCAATGGAAGTAAGCTCACCATCGGCAAAAGCCTCACCGACGAGCTGGAAAGAGGAACGGCCGAACAGGGGACAAAAGACGCCGTTGCCGTTGAGCTGCCATCGAAAAGAGCAATCGGGGGAAGGAAGGTGACCAGCCGGCACTAGGCGAAGCAGATCGCCGGTAGATCGACGGAGAAACGATCAAAGAAAAAGGAGAAGAAACACTATCGGAGAGAGAGCAGAAACTCGACCAAAAGAGCGCAAAACTATAAAATTTTTAGTTGGGAAACAATTTTGAACGAAAATATTCCAACGAAAATTTTCATTGAAATTTTTTTAAAAAATTTTCAATGGAAATTTTCATTGGAATATTTCTTTTTTGAAAAAAATTTTAAAAATGGAAATTCCAATGAAAAGTCTAACAAAATATTCCAACGAGACTTCTATAGGTTGGAATTTCTGTTGGAATATTCCAATGGACTTAAATCCGTTGAAATATTCTGTTGAAAAATCCTATTTTTCTTGTAGTGAAAGTTGGTTATATTTATGGACTTTTGACTTTTGCTGCATTTATATCAATCTTGAGTCCACCTTCCTTTGAGCCATTTGTCTTTGTTATTTGGATACTTATATCCTCCATGTTTATTGATGTTATTTGTAACTGGATTTTGAAAGTAGCTCAAAAGCTTTCCGGCTTTGCCAAGAGTGCAATTTCAAATGTTTAAAACATTTGGACATGAATTCAGGGGCAGACGCAGGATCTTTGGGCAGTAGGGGCTGGCTCGGTTGGGCCTGTTTTTCAAAATAGAAAAATTTATAATTTGACCCCTAAATTTTTTACTTCCTTTATTAGGGTCCATTTTTAAAGAATATTTTCAATTTAATCTCTATCAAATTTTCAATTTAGTCCTTCTATCACTTTTTTTTAGTATTATAATATATTTTTGAAAAAATTCAGTGGGGGCATGAGCTCCACTGGGCCCAACGTGGGTCCACTCATGCATGAATTATATATTGGAAGTAATGACAATGTTGGAGCAACCACTATACCCCTGCAGATCATCGCCTCGATTGTTGGTGTTTGTTACATTATAATATTGTTGTAATGTTATATCATACACGTTGTAATTTGTATTATACTTCATAAGACACCTGAGCGATGATTATGTGGTATAGTTAATAACGCAATAATCTAACTATTTTTTTAATTCATCAATTTTTGTTTACAGAGACAAGTTTCTTGTTGGGAGTAACAGGGTTCCTTCATATAGTACAGTGTAGTTATGATATATATAGCACTGTTGTTGTCTTGCATAGCTTGCTTCAATATAATACTATACATGAAAATAATTCCTTTCGTTCTGTTCAACTAGATCATGTATTGTCCAACTAGAAATCAGGATATTATAATCATATGAATCTAGGATATCTATAACTATCTTGATTATAACTTGTACACAATATAATAGGAGTCAAGCAGGTTATACTTACTTTAAAATAAACAAAATCAATTTAATTCAGATTTTATTATTTATGCAGTTGTGTGTTAAATTATTAAAAATTGATTGTCTCTGTGCAAATATCAAAGAATAAACTTGTTTTTACTTGTCATTCTAATAAGGCTTAGGTCTATTTTTAGCCCTGTAATATTATATTTGAATTGATTAAGTTTGGTTTCCTAATCCAAAAGTATTAATTTTGATTCATGTCAATATAAGATTGAAACATTTATATTGTTATTTTGGCTCTGTAAAGTTGGCTTTTAGACCAAAGATATTCCAATTTAGAGTTTATGAGAGATTAAATTAATACTTTTAAATTAATTAAGAGAACAAATTTAATGAATTTGTAAATTAAGAAAATAAAAAAAATATATTTGTCTATTAATAAAAAATTCCAGGGAGTTGAGGCAAACAAATATGCGTTAGTGTAGTATAGTGGTTACTCCTTGACTGTGATTGCTTCCAATAATTTGCTTCAAATGTTGTAAAATGTATGAAACTGCATTGTTGGAAGAGTGATAGCTAGAGGAGACAGGTTATTGCTTGTTGGCACAAGGTATTTACATTCTTGTATGGGAGGAATTCTTAAATGTTTTATGCGAAAAAAAAATTGTTACCTTATGAAGAAATATAAATAAAAAAAATTAAAGATGCGGAACTTACAATTTCAATCCACTGATAAAATTTTATTCAAAAATTATGATTGATTAAAGTATGTAAACAAGCATGAAAATTATATGCAAATAATATAAAAGATTAGATAGATGAATCATTACATACGTTTCTTGATTGATTTATAATAATAATAATAATAACAATTAATCACATTTCTGACTTTAAATTGATCACAATCAAACGTACAAATCATGTTCATAAAAGTCACTCCTCTTTTCAAACCCTAGCTATTAGAACAAAAATTGGGGAGAGAGACAACAGGTAGATGGGAAGTATGCAATAATTAAGGGTTTTAAGAGTAGGGACCCTATTAAATGAGATGCGAACTAGGTAATGATCTAACCCATTACTAGAAAACACTCAATAAACTATTTGGACCTAAGTGCTACAAGAAAGCCCAACCTTTATCATTACATATGGGCTATTATACTTTAACATTCTTAATAATTTCTAACTTATTAGGTCCATAATTGGAAAAAAATTCTAACAATCTTCTATTTGAACCACATAATTAAGAAATTGTGGCCACTTTAATAAATATCAAAGTAAGTTAAGGCACTATTACACCCATAGGTTCCAATTGAGATCATAAGTGTCTAATAGTGCAAAATATTATATTCAATAGAGATATTAACATTATACATATTCGTAAACCTTTGGTCAATGGATCGCACTAACCCAAAACATCAAAAGGCTTAGCCAAATCTATATTAATTACATGATCTTGAAACGTTCCAATTAAGCCTTTGGTCATTGGATCTATGAGTATACAATCCATGGAAACATGCTCAGTATAGGTAACATGATGCATATTTTCTCTCTCACAAACTAATATTTAACCTTAAAATGTTTCGTGCAAGCAGAATTTTTTTTAGTGAGAGAAAAGTGAATAGCAACAACATTGTCACAGGAATTGGTTAAGGCCTTAAGTTGCCCTAAACAAAACTAAAACCAACAATGAAATTCCTTAACCACATAACTTTACAAGTAGCTTTATAGCATGTGACATACTCTGCTTACATCGTGGAGGTTGTTGTAAGTGACTGCTTCACACTTTTCCATGACATAGCTTCTACTACGATCAAAAGGATATATCTTGATGTTAATTTGTGATCATATGGAAAACTAACAAAATCTAAGTCTGAGTAGCTTGTAACCATGAAATCTCTTGATTTCATGTAGGCTAACATACCTTAGTATGTCGAAGAATGGTAGACATCTATCCGTTGCTTTGGAGATGAATCTGCTAAGCGTCGTGACCCAACCAGTTAGGCTCTGAATGTCTTTAATCCCGATCGGTGATCTCATATCGATGAGTGCCTTGATTTTCTCCGGGTTTGCCTCTATTCCTCTGTCATTGACCATGAACTCCAGAAATTTTCCTAAGGCTACTCCAAATGCGCACTTAATTGGATTCAATTTCATTTGGTATTTCCTTAGGATCTGGAACATTTCATCTAGATCCTTTACATGATTCGCGACCTGTCCAAACTTTACAAGCATATCATCCACATATACCTCCATAGTCTTTCCAATCTAATCTTTGAACATTATGTTGACTAGCCGTTGGTAGGTTACTCTTGCATTTTTTAGCTCGAAGGGTATCACCTTGTAGCAGTATAATCCTCGATCTGTGATAATGAGATGTGCTCCTTGTGTTGAGGCTCCATAGGTATCTGGTTATACCTGGAGTATGCATCCATAAAACTAAGGAGCTGATGCTTGGCCGTCACATTAACAAGCTAGTCAATCCTTAGTAAGGGGAAGTTATCCTTTGGGTATGCCTTGTTGAGGTCTATGAAGCCGATACATGTTCTCCACTTTCCATTCTTCTTTTTCACTAAGATAGGGGTAGCTACCTAGATTGGGTAGTGAGCCTTGCAGATGAATTTATTAGCTAGCAGCCTGTCTACTCTTTCCTTCAAGGTGTTAGAGTGCTCACGGTTAGTGGTCTTCTTTTTTGATGGACCATTTGGTGGTGAGGATCAATATTTAGCTTATGCGACATAATTTTGGTGTTAATCCCCACCATATCCTTGTGATTCCAAGCAAAGACATCCAAGTTTGCTTTGAAGAAATTAGCCAGTTAAACCTTTACGTTGGGGGGTAGGTTCTTTCCGAGCTTGAGGCACTTCTCATCATCTGCCTCACTGACCTTTATCTCTTCGAGTTCTTTTATTGGTTCAGTTTCCCTATTTACTTCCAGGTCATGAGGGTCGAGATCGTGATTGGTTCCAACTGAGCTTGGAGTTTAGGGTTCTTCATTAGATACCACAACAACTCTTTTCCCCTTCTCCTTGAGCTTGATAGTGTCCTCATAACATCGACAGGCTGTGCACTGTTCATCTTGTACGTACTTGACTCCATTCGAGGTTGGGAACTATACTGTCAGCGTTCTAGTGGACATGACTAGATCTAAATTGTTCATTGCCAGTCATCCCAGCATTATGTTGTAAGCCGAAGGGCAGTCTATGACTAAGAAGTCAGTTAGAATCGTGGACTGACAATCTTTGTCTGCTAGAGTGATAGGAAGTTTGACTTACCCTACATGAAATATCGTATCACTAATAAAGCCAAAAAGAGGTACGAGTGAAGGTTTGAGATCACTCTGGCTCAATTCCATCTGTTCAAAGTACTTTTTGTACATGACGTTCACTGAGCTATCGATATCCAACATGATCTTTTACACCTCAGCGTTGCTAACCTTGGCTCTAATGACAAGAGCATTATTATAAGGGGATTGGATTCCTTGTGCGTCATCATCTACAAAGGTGATGCATTTCGAAACAGCTTTGGCTTTGTTAGCAGATCTGTCAGACCCACATCCCGTAGATAAGACATAGCTTGCATTTTGTTTATATCATTTATGCAAGCTATGTGAGGTTCCTGCAATGTACGATCCTCCATGGATCATGAAGATGGTTCTAACCACTATTGTTTACTCTCGTTCAGTGTTCTGGGAAGGTTGCATTATCTACTACTAAGATCATTGACTTGCGGGTCACACCACATAATCTTTCAAGCGACCTCTCTTGATCAAGTCCTCGATTGTGTCTTTGAGCGACCTATATTTTGCCCAATATCGTTGTGGTAGGCGTAAAACCTCTTAGCATCCTTATACTTTGAAGAGGTTAGTAGGGGCCTAGGTCGCTTGAAATTTTCCATATGCTGTCCTATGACGTATATCCTCTCTAGAGTATCGGACATGATACTATAGTTATCATGGTGACCTCAGTGTTCAGGTCACTTTGTCCTAGCTTTCTTTGCAAGTTGGGCACCCGCATACTTGGTCTGGCCCATTCTACTCTTGCCACTATTGTTCCTCCTCCCATTCTGGTCGGAAGCAAAGCCACTTGCTTCACCCTTCTATCTGGACTTTTCTGGACCAAAAGTTTCCTCCCATCTTGTAACACCTGAAAAATTAAGAAAAAATAAAAAGGAAAATTGAAATAAAATTTTCAAATTTGAAAGGACTAAATTGAAAAGTCGAAGGGACTAAATTGAAAAGTTCAGTTTTCAGGTGGGGCAGTTTTTGAAATAAGTTGAAGTAGAGGCGCCAAAGTGAAAAAAAATGGAAAATGGCCTGTGACCGGCCCAGCCGATTTCTGGTGAATTGGGGGCTGATATTTTGCCCATTTTCTGAATTTTTCTGGAGAGCCTGACACCCCCCACTTCGGCCCCCTTCTTCCTTTCCTTCTTCTCTCTCGTCAACCGTGAGCCAGCTCTAGAGAGTTCTGAGAATTTTTTATGCTGGAGCAAGTCCAGCCCCTCCTCAAAGGCTAGCATGATGTCGAAAAGCTGTGGAATCTCGTCGAGGATAGCTCATTCCGAAAGTTAGCGTAGCCAACGAGCTCCTTCCGTTCGGCCATGGTTCCCATGGCTGTTGTCCGGCCACTTCCTCAATGGTGGCCGCCATGTTCTACTTTTTCGGTATGTAGAATGGGTTAGAGAGAGCTTATGCCATTCGGTTCCTTTTCCTCCCCTGTTCATGGTTGGTTCGGCCAACCATGCATTCTGGACTGCCGGCGGCACTCCTGCCGGTGACGAGCTGGGGGTAGACTCTTTGAGACCTGGTGAGTAATCCTAGATCATCAGATTTATTTTATAATAACTCTACAGTTGATTTCTTAAGATATTCTTGTTAAAGGCTTTATGTAGCATAGTTTATTCAATAGCTTATACAGGCTCACCGGTAGCATTCAGCTCCGGCTGAGCTGGATACTAATAGTTTAGACCCTAATAAACAATCGTAGAATAAAAGATTTATTTCGTAGTAATCGGTTTAATAGTTATCAAAATAATTGTGAATAAGTATAAATATGAATAGTTTACGAATAGTTGATGCGTTGGGAATATTTTACTTTAAAATTGTTTCTGAAATACTTCTGAATAATTAGAGGGGTTGAAATGCTAATTTCTGTATATCTTCTGGGTTGCGGGGTATAATTGTGGTATGTTGTAATTTGGCTGATTGTATTCTTGATTGTTGGTTATAGTCTAAGAG
>JANHAO010029939.1:0-10278 GCA_026873985.1 Saraca asoca | reverse complement strand
ATTGAACTCTTCTGAGGAGAAAAGGAAGAATGCCCCAGGCTATAAAAAGACCCGCTCAGCCCTTTGAAGAATCCAGAAGGTATCTCATTTGATCTTCATCCAATGGCCCAAAATGAGTGGCAATGCCACTCTAACAGCCAAAAATGGAAAATAGAAGAAAGCATGGCCTAAAGCAAAATGGAAAGACATTTGACATGACACTTCAATCAAGGAAGAACACTGACTGAAGATATGAATCAAGCCTTGGAAACTTGCAACTCCCAATCTGCAAAGCAAATCGAGAGTTGGGGGGCTTATGTTATATACAAAATGGCCTCAAGAACTCGTAGCCCCGGGCATGCCAAAGGCACTCAGTGAGCTTTGCTTTGCCCATCAGAAAGTGGCACAGCAAAGTTGTCCTGGCACCATCCCGCGAAGCAAGCCCTCGCCTCCTGAGGTAGTGATCTAGCGAGAAGGTTATAAGACCCGTTTGCCAAGGAGCCAAGCACCTTGCTTATGCCCACTATCTCACTACAGCAGTCGCCATGACGACCCTGAGCCAGGAACTCCCACTTGGGACACCCAGCACCTTGCTTGGTGCAACAATACCAAGCAGTGGACACCAACAGGCTCAGTCTACAGTTGACCAAGGGGGCCCACCCCACAGCCTACAGTATGCAGTAGTTGAATTGTAGTCTCTTTATTATCTTTACCATTTATAGTTTGATATAACACAACTATAGCTTGTAATTAATGCATGTAACTCCTCCTTCCTCTATAAATAGGATTTCATTGTTAGAAGAGGGAGGAGGCCAAATAAAACTCTATAAGCAGAAACTTTTACAATAATAAAATCTCTACCGTGGACGTAGGGTCCGGTGCCACCCGGATTTAGCCAAACCACATTAAACTTGCTGTCTCTTCACCCCCTCTTCCTCTCGGCCTATCTTCTTCTGTACTTTGAAAGCAGTGTTGGATCCCTAAACTCCTCCCCATTGGCTGAAGTTTAGGTCTTCTACATGAACCAAATTTCACCGTCAATAGTTTTGATTTCTAAAAATCTATTCTTAGCATTTAAGTGGTCATGATGCTTTGCTAGAAGTCAATCATGATATATTTATTCAAACAATTTAGAGAAATAGTGATTAAATTAAAAAGAGTTTTAATTCAATTAAGTTTATAGAAGTTTATAAATAAATTCATTGCCAACACATATGGAAACATAATGGGTCACAGACAATGGAACCTATTTGATCTAAAGTCAAAGGAAAAGTTAGAATATAAAATCTTTTGAATTCAAGAGTTAAATTAGTGAACATATTGAAAATTTAAAATGATTGAATATGATTAGAAATGTTAATTAATTAATGATGCAATAATTCTAATAGAGATTACAATTATTAAATAGCAGCAAATTTCCAACGTTGATATTTAAATGTTGTTAGAATATTTACATCAACTTAGGATGAGATCATAAGTAGAGGAATGGTTCCTCACTTAGAAAGTTATTTTAATTAATTAAAACAATTAGAGAATGATTACATAAGAGAGTTTATGAGTTTAAACTTATAGGAATTTGTTTGGACTTATTGGACACAAAAGAGGGCACATGAGGTTGATGAATTTGGATTCATTATGACCTAAACAAGGAGTATAGACTCCTTGGGCCAAGAGGGCTACGTGGCTACTTGATGAGTAGATGGCACATGCAAGGGAAAACCATAGCTTGTGTGCCACTTATACTTGCTCCTCACTCCTGTGTTCCAATCTTTTTTTTTTAGAAGAGTGAGATGTCATCCCTAGTACACAAGTGTGTAATGGCACACTAATACAATCCTAGCACATGTGTTTTATGCCCAACTCTTTTGTTGATCTCTCTTCTCATCTCCTTTTTGCATTCAAACACTAGCCTTGACCAAGTGAATTTATGATTCCTTGAAGAGCTAGCACCTCTCAAGCTAAATGGTTAATTTTCCCACTCTACTTGTTACATGAACTTGGTGGAGGCTTTAAATCAAATTGGTTCATATGGGTGCTTGTTGGTATTGGAGATCAAATTTGAAGGAGTTGCTAGAAGACAATTCAGAGGAGTTGATTATACAACATGTTCATGGGATTGCTTGGAGATGAAATTTAGACTTGGAAACCAAGGATTCCAAGAACAACTTTAGAGAAGGTGTAATTTAAATTGATACTTTAAAGTTTATTTGAATTATACCATGCTTTATAAATTAATTTGCAAACAACATGGTGATAATTGAGATTATGTACATGTTGTAATTTGGTCGCATATGATTAGTTTTTCATTCAAAGTGTGGATTTTTTTTGCAGAAAAATTTTATAAACCAATATGGATTGGATTCATACTTTTGAATGAAAAATACACCAAAAAAGAACAAATTAATTGGCTGGCTAACTAGCTAGCTAGCTAGATCACATGTTTGTGTGTTGGTTGGTTTTCTAGCCACCATAGATCATGGTTCCAGTCACTTTGATTAGTTGTGATAATAGCTAATTAGCTCCTCTATTGATTGTGATGACAATCAATCATACCCATTATTTAATCACACAAATACAATTTAGGATATTAATTACATCATAACCAATTTTGAGAAAACTTGCCTAAATTATGTTTTTATGATTATGGAAACTTTCTTTAACTTTGAATCTAATTTGAATATGATTACGACTTGATTAAAAATAATTTTAAAGATTTTCCTTTTATTTCAATAATCAATACAAATTAATTAGAAAGAAGTTTGGAAACTTTCTCTTATTTTATTTACTTGATTTCAAAGTTTTAGAAAGTAAGATGGATTTGACTAATTGATTGATTTTGAAATCAATTAAGATTAATTTCCAAAATAAATTAATTTTTGATATTTTGGTGGTGGAATCAAATTAGTTAACTTATTTAAATTAAATCTTAATCAAATAACTAGAGACATACATGACCATAATTTGAATCAAATAGTTAATGTTCTTTGCTATACTTGAATGCATGGAAGGATGATTATGGATCAATAGTTTTTATGAATATAATGTATATTTTATTAAATAGGGCTTATGTGTCCTAGCTTTTCCTCAACTTCTGAATGTAAAATTCTCTTCTCATCTCACTCTCCTTGAATGTAACTTAAGGTTTCTTCTACATGATGTAGTTAGTTACATAGGACAAAATTAAGGAGTTTAATTATTTTTGGAAGCTATTTAAAAAGGTGCCCAAGTGTGATTGTGTGTGGCCAAAGGTGCATATCATGGAGATTTTTCCCTTTAATGGCTTAAGAAAAATATTTTAAATTGGTTCATAATCATCCATATATTTTATGCATACATGTGATTTATATTGTGATATAAATGGTGATGTATGTATGACATAGGCTAGTTGATGTATGTATGAACATATACTAGTTAAAGTATGCATTCCACACACAAGACCTTTAATAGTTAAGCCCTAAAATAATTAAAAGATTCCTCACTAATTTAAGTTGCATGTTAAGAAAATGATTGTACACCCCTCATTAAAATAATGATAACTATAGATTGATTTCAAGATAACTTGTTGGCCCTTGTCAAGGTTACCCTACTTCTTTCATTTTATTATAATTAGAACATAAGTGATGTTCTTATTTGATGTTTTCAACTTAGCAAACATGTATTATTTAGATGACCTCTATCATGAACATATAGTGCTTGGGTGTAATTAGGTTTCACTTTGAATGTTATAAACAAGGGGTTGTTAACATTGTTTGATGTGATGGGTAATAAATGACAAAGAGTTGTTAACATATTGATTATGAGTTGTATTAAGATATAATTTACAATAATTGTCTACCTAGTCTAATTTATTTGGATTCCTTAGCCTCCATGTAGTTGAAGTAAATTAAACTGGGATCCTAACCTACTATTATTATCATCCAACGTGATAATTTGATTTTAATATAGAGGGTCATTAGAGTTGAAGAAAATAGTGGGAGTTCATTTTATTAAAGTTTGTATAAAATGAATATTATGCCTAGATATTAATCTACTCTATTCTTATAGAAGGCTGTTAAAATGATGAATAACATCTCCTTAAGAAGCATACTAATTAATAATAAGCTAACTGGGCCAAATTACGTGGACTGGTAATGAAACTTAAAGTTTGTCCTTAAGCAAGAAAAAGTAGCCTATGCCTTTGAGAAGGATCCTCCCATATCTCTTTCTCTATCTAAAGGTTTGAGTGAGTATGTAAGTTTTGACTTTGATGTTTACTTGTGTTATAGGTGAAAATTGGTCTCACCCAAGTAGGCCGTAAGGTCAATAGAAGTTAAGTCCGAAGGACGTCTAGCTCACTAAGGATGAGTGCGCGAGGTCCCAGCTCGCGTGTTCATTGAATTGTCCCAGCTCGTTGAGCCTCAGCTCACCTAGTGCCAGCTCGCATGAAGATTGAACTCGCTCCTCCCGACCTCTAACTTGTCCTCACTATTCAAAGAACAGAAGTGACCTCCCACCAGGGATCTCGATTTGTTAAGGCCAAGCATCTCCTCTAGGTTGAGAGCTCCGCGAGAAGGAGTTCTAGACAAGCCTGTGTCAAGTCTGCATTCCAGCTGACTAGAGGGGTCCACCCTATAGAAAGCAGCCTGCAGCAGCCGGACTGTAGGAGTTTTTCTATCTTTTACATTTATTTCTTGATGTAATAGAACTGTAACTTATAATCATTGCATGTAACCTTTCTCCCTTTATGAATAGGAATTCACTATTTGAAGAGGGGAGAGGCTAAAGAAAAATAAGCCAAAACTCTGTAAATTTTCCCTTGAGTTAATAAAAGCTCCATCATGGACGTAGGGTTCGGTGCCACCCGGATTTAGCCGAACCATATTAAAAACACTATCTGCTGTTGCCATTGCTCCCCTTTCTCTTCGTCATCTTCTTTTCTTATCTCTCTCGTGCGATCCACAGGGAAATAGTTTGGGGATCAAGAACCATTCACCATTGACTGGAGTTTAGCCTAGAACCAAATTCCACTGTCAACATTTTGGTGCTAGAATGAGGGCCCATCTGTTTCTGGATCATCCTTCTGTTCAACTGCAATGATGAGAGGAAAGGTCATCAGGAGTTCCAGCACTTTGGCCATTCAGTTGACAGCCCCTCAGCCACCTCTTGAAGACATGGTAAGAGAGTTAGCTGAAACTGTCAAAGCACTAGCATAAGCACAAGCTCGAGATGCACAAAGGCAAGAAGAAATCATAGCATAACTCCAGCAGTTGGGTGAAGAAGCTCAAAAAGAGACTCATGAAGACCATCACGACCAACGATTTGGGGGCTCGTAGCAAGCTGAGAGCTCTGGCCCCTAGCTCGAAGCTCGGGATCTAATAATGAAGTAAGTCCTCCAAAGGCTAAAACAGCTAGAGGAATGCCCCCAATCTCAAAATAATTAACCTCACTGCAACAAAAGCTCGCCATTCTCTATGGAGATCAAAATGCAACCCCTTCCATAGAAACTCAAAGTGCCCGCTATCCCACTGTACTATGGAAATAATGACTTGTGTGACCATTTGGATGCGTTTAATGTCCAGATGGATCTGTAAACAGCTAACCCCTTAGTCAAATGTCACGTCTTTCCAACCACATTGGGAGGTATCCCTTGGGCATGGTTCAGAAGCCTCCTAGCTTAAAGCGTTAATAGCTAGGAAGAATGCCAAAAGAAATTCATTGACTAGTATGGAGCATTGAAGAGACAGCTCATGCCTTCCTGCCATCTCACGATGATCTTTCAACGCAGGGGTAAATCATTGAAAGATTATATAACTAGGTTTAGGCATGAAGCCAACTCAGTAGAAAATCCTTCCAAGGAGTGCATCTTAACAGTAATCTCAGTGGGCCTCCATAAGGACTAGAAGCTGTACAATAGCCTCTACAAGGCCTCAGCTCAAGACCTCACTGAATTCTATGAGCGAGCTACCAAACAAATAAGATGAGAAGAAACCTTCAAAATGGAGGAGCCCAAGCAAAGGGCAAATGCCAGAGGTCCCACCACGAGCAAAAAAAGGAGTGACGAGAGTTATAGTCATAACCCCAATCCCTAGCCCGCAAAGAAGGCAAAGCTTCAGCGACCCCAACCTAGAGGTCGCTTCAAAAGCTACAATGTCCTATCAGACACACAGGATATGATTTTTGCTGTGGAAAGGCATAAAGAAGACTTTGGGAGGCCCAAACCCATGAGAGCTCCCACCAAGTCTAGAGACCCAAGTAGATTATGCACTTATCACAATGAGGTCAGACATACCACCTCGAAATGCTAGGCATTGAGAGATGCCATAGAAGACCTCATCAGAAGAGGTCGATTACAGGATTACATGGTGAGGCTGTCAGAGCAGCGAGCTCAATAGACTCAGCGAACTGCTGATCGAGAGCCAAAGCCCTCTATTAGAATCATGCTCTGATCCTGTAATATTTTCTTAAGATCAATGAGAATCTTGAAATCTTTGTATGAATTATCCAGCAGGACGCTATATGAAAAAGAACTACTTTATGTTACCTTAATATTCTTCATGGCTGATTGGTTGAAACTCAGAAATGTTATCAAATTAGTGGTGAGCTTTCACCTCGCCACCATACGGATACATCTGGGGGTGAGATGGCACAAAGCCTACCCTGTCAATACATCCAAAGTGAGCCACATCCCATAAATTGGGAACAAAAGAGTAAAATTTCCTAGCCCGAGCAATAAGATTGCTGTCTTACTGAATAATAAGATTGTTGAGAGGCTGAGCAACAAGATTGTTGTGAGAATGAGTAACAAGATTGCTGCTTCACTAAGAAATGAGATTGTCATGAGACTGGGCAACGAGATTTTTAGCAGGGGCAAGTTCCATAAATGACCACTAAGCAATGAGATTGTTGTGGGACTAAGCAACAAGATTACTGTGTCGCTGAGCAACAAGATTGCTGCCTCACTGAGCAATGAGATTGCTACAAGATTGAGTAACAAGATAGTTGTTCCACTGAGCAATGGGCTTGCTATGGTATGAGTTCAACCAATATGCGATCTCACCTGACGACGAGCTATCATCTCGCTAAAGTGTGGAGACATTATAGAACACTTAACAAGCTCACACAGGCACAAAGATGCCATAAACTCATCGTAGCTTTCATGTAAACGTGTGCTCATACTCACCAACGAGCCCCTTCCAGACGCAGCTCGCATGCGACCTGGCTAGATTTTACTTGTCATTGATTGATGTAACCATATGCTAAAGTTCACTATACAAAAAGTTACGGTTGATTGGCCAAACAAACATTTCATTGATTTGTGGCAATACGCATCATCATTAAAAGTGGATGAGGGCATCCAGTACAACATTTGAGAGCTATACAGAAAAGCACGTACATTGAAAAGACCTCATTCAATGAGACAAAATTACATCAGAATAGAGAAATATAGAAATAAAAGCTAAAAGAGCCATAAGCTAAAGAAGAAAACAAAAAGCTAGCTACCACCAGTAGGAGGACAAGTGAGCCTGACTACTCCTACTTATATCCCCCCAAAGCTAGTGATTGCTCCTGGACCAGACCCTGTGAAATTCAAAAAGGGGCTAGGAGTCTAGTTGGCAAGGCTGGAGATCACGATAAAGCCATGAAGAAATAATCCAAGATCTGCACAAGTTCTCCCCCACCGCTAGCATAAAGAGGTATGCACAGGGGCCATGTGCAGAAGGCTATCCACGCCTCCAAGCTCCATGCAAAAGGCCATACACACCTCAGCACTTCACTAGAAGCTGAACTAGCAAAGATATTTGGGGGCTTGGTTAATACTTCCATCTAGTCATGAAGAAGCAAGAAGAGCTTCTCAAGCTTTATAAACTAATTTGGGTTTAATGAATGACCCGATGGACAAAAGACCATGCTTGATCGAATGGTCTTGAGAAAATCGGATTGCCATGCCAATGGCTAGAAAGTAAAGTTAGAAAAAGAAGTATGGCCAAGATCAGATGAAGTGAAAGATTGAAAGCCCAAAATGACAACACGACAGAACAAAGGACTTTGACTAAAATAGCAAAAGTTACAACTCCCAGTCCATAGAGCGAATTGAGAGTTGGGGGGCTTATGTTATAGGTGAAAATTGGTCTCGCCCAAGTAGGCCAAAAGCTCAGTAGAAGTTAAGTCTAAAGGACATCCAGCTCTCTAAGGATGAGCGTGCGAGGTCCCAACTAGTGTGGTCATTGAATTGTCCCAGCTCACTAAGCCCCAACTCACCCAGTCCCAGCTCACATGAAGATCGAGCTCGCTCCTCCAAACCTCAAGCTCATTCTCACTGTTTGAAGAATAGTAGCAACCTCCCACCAGGGATCTCGATTCGTGAAGGCCAAGTACCCCCTTGAGGTTGAGAGCTCCATGAGAAGGAGTTCCATATAGGCCTGTGTTAAGTCTGCATTCCAAAGGACTAGAGGGGTCCACCCCATAGAAGTAGCTTGCAATAGCCAGATTATAGCAGTTCTTTTGTCTTTTACATTTATTTCTTAATGTAATAGAGCTGTAGCTTGTAATCATTGCATGTAACCTTTCTCCCTCTATATATAGGAATTCTCTATTAAAAGAGGGGAGAAATAAAGAAAAATAAGCCAAAACTTTGTAAATTTTCCCTTAAGTTAATAAAAGCTCCACCATGGATGTAGGGTCCGGTGCCTCCCCAATTTAGCTAAACCACATTAAAAACATTGTCTACCATTGCCATTGCTCCCCTTTCTCTCCATCATCTTCTTTTCTCATCTCTTTCACATGATCCATAGGGAAATAGTTTAGGGATCAAGAACCATTCACAGTTGACTAGAGTTTGGCTCAGAACCAAATCCCACCGTCAATAACTTGAAACATGAGGAAGATGTTGAACAAGAAGCATATGTTATTCTAGCTTTAATGTATCCTAAGCATTAGAAGTAGCATGAAAATATGACTCCCTCTGAGATGATTCTTGTTGATAGTAAAATCCAGTCAACCCAAGTTTTGAATCCTAAGCTACAAAATGAATGTAAAAAAGGAGAAAGAGAGAAGAAGAATAGAGAGACACCAGAAGTTTTTAATGTGGTTCAGTTAAAGTCAATTTGACCCCTACATCCATGGCTTTTGTTACTCTTTGCTGAGTGTTTTGTATCTAATGATTGTATATCTCATGTACAATGATTTCTTCCCCTTTTATAATAGTTGGGGGTTACAGTTTGAATGTAAATCTATAACAAATAAGTATCATGACTTAATTAGGATTACACAGTAAATTAGGATAGATAGTTATAACAGACTTAAGCTAGAATAGGACATTGGATAGACTTTTCCGATGGTTAAGGACACTTTTCGCAAGCTACAAGTGATAAATGACCAAAATGCATATTATTATGTTGATTATTACCTCTTGATTCATTATTAATTTGTGATTTTTTTGCTCTTTTTATTTTAGTTTAGTCTATTTATTCTTTGGTACTGCTGTGGTTTGTATTTCTCTTTGTAGGTTAGAAAAATGGCTTAGAAAGGAGGGTGGAAATAGAAGTTCAAAGCACATTAGGATTAAGGAGAAGCTAAGAAAAAAGACCTATGAAGAACTCAACTTAACTGTGATTGAAGCCAGAAAAATTGAAGAAGCCAGCATCGAACATAGCCTGGCCTTGTCCTAGGATACAATCGTGTTCAATGCATTCCTCAACAACTCCCAGCCTAAAACATGGCCAACCTATGTCGTCAAACACAGCCATGTTTTGGCCTCTATCATCCTACTATGTAAGCTACTATTATGCAATCTGAAGGAGGCATTAGATAGTTTTAAGATAGTTTACGTAGGCTTTACATTCTTAGGCATTTTCTTTAGTAGACTAAAAGATTTTCTTTTGTATTGAAGTTCTTACAAAGATTCTATCTTATGTTGATCCTTTAGCATCTTGGTTTTCCCTTTTAACTTCATCTTTATTTCTTCTGCCTTGTTCTGAATATTATAAAGTTCTTTATATTAATGAATTTGATTTTTACTTCCACTATGTCTGAGTAGATTTTTATTCTAGGATTGGGAATAACCCAATTATGGTTCTTTGCTATTATTGATTGATTTTCTACTGTGATTACCTGGTATAAATTGATTCAACTGTTATGCCTGTTGGGTTTTGATAAAGTATTTGGCCAATATTTTGTCAGATCTTAGATAGATAGTTGAAGTACCGAAAGGAGAAGATTATCACCAAAAACCTAACAGTTGAATAAAGAGATTTTAATCACGAAAGTAGATTGAGTTTCTTTAGGATTGAATTGGTTAGCATTGATCTTAAAGGGCTTAAA
>JANHAO010029938.1:0-10264 GCA_026873985.1 Saraca asoca | reverse complement strand
CATCGTGATAGATCCCGGGATTTTCTTGGCTTGTCTCAAAAGGCTTACATAGAGAGAGTTTTGAGTAGGTTTAATATAGGTTCTTACAATCCATGTGCTACACCTATTTAGAAAGGGAAGAGACTCTAAAAAACCCAGTGTCCTCAGAATGATGATGAGAGAGTTGCAATGGAAAAGGTCCCTTATGCTTCTGCTGTTGGGAGTATGATGTATGCTCATGTTTGCACACGACTTGATATTGCATTTGTAATTGGTGCATTGGGAAAATACTTGAGCAATCCTGGAGTAGCTCATTGGCATGCTACAAAGAAAGTAATGAGGTATTTGCAAGGTACCAAAGAGTACATGCTTTTTTACAGGAAGTCTAATCATCTCGATGTGGTAGGATATTCTGACTCTTATCATGGGGGTTATGTTGATGATCAGACATCCACTTTAGGATACATTTTATGATGGTAGGAGGAGCCATTTCATGGAAAAGTATCAAACAGACAAGTGTGGCTGGCTCTACTATGGAAGCAAAGTATGTGGCTTGTTATGAAGCTACTTAGCATGCAATATGGTTAAGGAATCTGATTACTGGATTTCATGTTGTAGAGAGCATTTCCAGGCCCTTGACCATATATTGTGATAACTCTGCTACTGTGATTTACTCTCAAAGTCACAAGAGTTCTAAATGCACAAAATATTTTGATATCAAATGCATGTATGTTAAAGAGAAAATTTGCGAATTAGAGACTTCCATTGAGTTCTTGCCCACGAAGCTCATGATTACAAATCCACTAACCAAGGTTATGCTTGTTAAAGATTTTAAGAATCATGTTACTCGCATAGGGATAGTGAAATCTTTTGATGCCTTGGATTAGTGGGAGTTTATGGTTGTTTTGTGTTTTTTCATCGCGACATTATGTTTTATTATTTTTTGTCTCGAGACATTGCATTGTTGCTATTATTATTATTGCAATATAATATTAATGTGCACAATTTTGTTATTTATAGGGTTATATATGGCATACTTTGTGGAGGTATTGTGGACCTAGCCTCATTGTGTATCACTGAGAAAATGTGTTGATTCTTAATAGGCATCTTGGGTGGATGTCAAGGCCATTGTGTTGAGAATTGCATGCTATAATCACATATTCTCGTTTGGCATATTTTTCTTATTTCCCACATTCCATGTTAGGTTATGTCATTGGGAATATGAGTACTTCACATGTATGATATCAATACTCCTATCGACTATGATTTTCTGCATTGTTGATAGACTTGTATGTCTATTGTGGACCTATTGGGGTACTTGCTTATATTTGACACTTTGTGTGGCCATATTATGTATTATTGATATGGAGATATGATTTTCTATTCAAACCTGATTATGTAGTCCAAGTGGGAGAATGTTGGATTTAATCCTAGTGGACTAACATAATTAGTTATGTTATAAATAAAACCCAAATTAATACAAGTGTCAAATATTAATTCGTGCACATAATAGCCCATTTGTGATCAATTGTGTTATTGGGCTTTACAGGGAAATTAAATCCTACATGGAATATTTAGTAGTGGGCCTTATGCGTGGGCTATCCATGATGGGTATGTTAGCCTATTAGGATTTTTTTTTATAAGGAAGAGGCCTCTGATCACCACCTATATGTAGTATGACTGCCTCATTGAGGTTACTCATCAAAAATATATCTAGATGAGTGATCAGTATCTCTCCTTAAACATATGCTTGTGTGTGATCCAAATCAAGAAAATGTTATTCTGAAGATGGACTCTTCTTCTACACCAGGTAATTCTACAAACCCATATATATACATATGATTATATAATATACCATGAATTAGATTAATAAATCCACAGATCCCTTCAAATCACCATTATAAAATCAAGCTTTTTAAATGTATGGCATATTTTATAATGTAGTCTCACCTAGCATTACAAAAAAATTTTCTTTAATGGTGGTTTTTTGTTGAATTTAATGGTGGTTGTAATCGTTGCTAATACTCTTCACAGTTGTTTTCTAGAACCACTACAGATATACAGGTCAAGAATTATTTAGTGGCAATTTTTGCAAACTATTGGCAAAGCATAATTAGTGACAGTTTATCAATACTTATTAGCAATTATGGCTACAACAGTATTTATCCCATTGTGAATTTAGCAGCAGTTGTTTTAAACGCACTATGTAGTAGTTTGGTTGCAATTTTTTTTTATAAAAAAGTTATTTTTGTGGCAGTTTTTTTAGTTAGTTAAATGTGATTTTCGTTAAAATGTAAAAACAATATATATTTTAATGATGATTTTTCTAATGTATTTGGTGATAGTTTTTCTTTAATTTTTCAAAAATATTTTCGTAGCAATTTTTGATGCACTCAACCATAGTTTTTCATATTTTTTGTAAAAACAAAATTATTCTTGATGACAATTTTCATTGCACTTAATGGAGATTTTTTAGAAATTTTTTTAAAATAATGACCACTAAATTTGATTTTTAGATTTTTTTCCCTATCCTAATTTTTTTGTATCTATTAATCTACTACAAGAATAATTTACAATAAATCCATGTATTTTAATATAAATGAAACTAAATACAAATTTTTTTATTAATAATGAGAATTTAAACATTATTAGAATTTACAAGTTTAAACGTAAGTTGACAATAATCGAAATGTAAAATTCACGATAGTGCTTCATGACTAGCAAAGAAAGAGCAACTTGCTTCTGTAATATGTCCACTTCTTGTATTTAGTAGCTATAAAATAAAATTAGTTCAAGTTATTATGCTAACCTTCAGATCAACCAGAAACATATTAAAATTTATTATACATGTCCTATAAAGCTTCTTTGTAGCATTTACTATAGGAAACCCTATTTTTAAAAGAAACTGATTTCCTTTTAAAAATATAAAAGTACAAAAACAATATCCACCCCTATGGCAAACATACCAAATTCACTTCCAATGTCCTAATGGAGCTACCATAGCTACTATAACTACCAAACATTCCTTACCCTTTATTCCACTCTTACGCTATAGTTAAGAAAAGAAAATAATAACGTATAGGCTGTCAACAGTCATAGTGATTTATATGAACATGAATCATCAACAAATGTAGAAAATATATGTAGAAAATCATTCACAATAGCAACAATTGCAGCAAACACAATAGGTATTGTCCAATTTCTAAAAGCTAGCTTTAACTTATGATTTATATGTAGCGAACACAGTAGTAACAAACACAGCTAATCCATAATCAACAATCAATAAACATAGTCAATCAATCATCAACAAGTACAAAGAAGAATGAAAATTTATCGGTGGAGGGTAGGCTATCAAAGTAGCAATTTCATTATGTGTTCTCCCAAATATTCTTTGAAAAATTGAAGCCAATGCTCCTTCCATAGCCATTCACCTTTCACTCTTAGAATTCAACTCTAAATCCAAGCTCTAGACTCTCACTTGCATATGTGGCTTACTAGAACTACTAGTATCAAATGTCATGCCACTAAAATGTCTAGAAGCTCTTCCAAACATGTTTGAAGGGGATGGTTCAAAGCCCAAACCTCAAACCTAGCTGGAGTGTTCTTTTCCAAATACCTTTGCCATGGCATCATCTTGTAACATGGTCTGAGATTGCAAAGATGGGTTTTTGGACAAGGTCTCCTCAATTTGCTCCTACAAAAGCAAGATATCCATTGTATTAATATGTTTGTGAATGTGTAATTCTTATAACATAAAACATAAAGCAAAAACTAACCCCTATAATTTTTATTGCTTTATTGACATAAGTGGCGTTTGGTTTCTTATGAACATGAAACCATAGTTCTATTTTTTCTACTAGATAACCTAACTCGTCATCCTACATAAGAATATATATCGATTTAGATAGTATTTCTATTTTTCCTACCGGATAACCTAACTCGTTAGCCTACATAAGAGTATATATCAATTTATATAGTATATCTCAACTTAAATAATGTATCAATACTTAAATAACAAGGTGTGGAGGAAAACTAATTCAGACCTTTTCCTAGCAAATCTTTTAGAGCCAATTGTGTGTGGAACCCATTACTTTTAACAATTTGATGCATTTTTCTTACACATCTCCTATAGTAAGAAGGAATCATTATTATTGACATGTGCATACATATTTTGATTAAATAGTGTACTTACATTAGATATTACCTTATACTTCTCCTCATTGTTCTTATCAACAAAAATCTTCCATTGATCTCGAGGAACCTACTTGGGACCTTTTTATATATTTACTTTATAGTCAAGGAGGAATCATTGAACTCATGCCATATCATCTCCTTGAAGTCTTTCCACTTTTTGCCTAAGTTCTTGCAACAGAATTTGCTATATCAAAGTGAAACCTTGACTTCAAACAATAAAGAAAACAACTTTTGTTAGTTTATATAATAAGTATGATGTTAAATACAAATAAAATGCACAATTTTTTACAACCTTAATTTCGTTATCAAATATTTCATTCTTCCAAACCTTAGGAACATTCTTCCAATTAGCATAAGTGATTGGGAGGTTAATAGGCTCTGAAGCTAATTGTTCCAAAATTTGCGCATACATGCCAATAGCATCTTTGGTTGGTGCACTATACTCATCAAAGGGGATAACTATCTTTTGGTTCTTTAGTTCCCATACATTTGCTGTCCTTATGTCGACCATCTTTCAAGATCTATTAGGATCTAATTTGCAAATGACACACCTACTTATAACTATAACTCTCTGGTGGCCTCTGGGTGCTGGACAGTCTACCAGTGGTTGTTGGGATTGTTCATCATCAATTACCCTATGCTAAGATAGTGAAGGGTCTGATGCCACATGCTGGGATGATGAAGAATTCATTAGTGACTCATGCTTTGTTGGCAGAAGAGGCTCAGTAGTGTGATATTGTAAAGGCTCACAATGAGCATGTGATGGAGGTTATGGTGGATCATGTGATGTAAGACATAATTTGCTTAGGTTTCTAAATCGCTTTGTCTATGGCATAGCTATAAAAAAATTTAACAATAGAGGTTAGAGACTTGAAAAGCACAAGTAGAAATATAATTCCAACAATTAGTAAAATTAAAATTAAATATAACTAATAATCAACAATAAATATTGAAATAAATGAATAGAATAAACAAATGTAGTGCCTATCCTTATGCAGCTATAATTCTAGCTATTTTGTTCTTTATTGTCCATATTGTCCTCTGGATCTAGCATAGCCTTATCATCTGCATCCTTTCTTGCAAGGCTTATAGTTTTAACATCATTAGAGAAGAACAACTGAAAGTCTTGTGTTATAAGTGGCTTAGTGTCACAAATTGTTTCTTTCACTTCCTCACCCATATCATACAAATCCCTTGGTTTTAAGTAGACAACAACACTCCGATTTTGATCCACTTTATCATTCACATAGTATACCATTTGTGCTTATGAAATTAATATGTATGGATCATGCTCTTCACGCTCATTAAAATAGATCAGTAGAGAAAAGTTGATAGAAATTAAATTATAATAGATCTTTTCTTATACCCCTATTGGTATTTACTCATTTACATTTAAATAAAATAATAGCAAATTGGCCATAGTAGTTTAACTCAATGATATCAACCAATTTTCCATAACACCCAAATTTTGCAATTGTAAAAATTCCACTATTCAGAGTTTTCAACCTTTCTTCCCAATTAACTATGTGAAACTTGAAGTCATTAATGTTGTAAGCATTAAATCTCTTAGCTTGCCAAAGAGGTCCTCGAGCTAGAAACTTTAAATCATCAGATGCCTCTGTGCGATTATCGACATTCATGATCTATAAAGATTGCATGTTGTAACATGTTACTTACATAGATTAAAATTGAAAAATTATAGACAAATGAAGACAATCAAATGAGTAAACCATTCAACAACTTCCTTATTAATCACTTTGGTTATCTTTGTCTCTGATTGAGTTTGACTCATAAGTCATCTTTTTATTTGAGTCCTCAATTCCTCAATGAATATGTTAGCTATTGGCTAATTGAACAACACTTATCTATGTGCTTGTGCTAACTCTAATTGTGTTAGCATAAAAGTTAAGGCATGTCCAACCGGTTGACCTATCTTTGGAAAGATAGATGACCTTTGATAGGAGTCACCATGACTAGAGTCGTCATCAACTTATCCAACTTGATTGAATCTTGGATCAATTCCATCCAAAGACCTTGAATACAGAGTAAGACATTTCTCAATTAAGTAACCTTTGGCTATGTAGCCTTTTGGTTAGGGCCTATTTTTCACATAAAACTTTAAATGTTCCAAGTATCTATTGATTACAAAGCAAAACTTACAAATATGATTAGCTAAGCAATCAATTACTAGTATTGCAATTGTTGTTGAAAACAAATCAAGTGTATGCACCTTTTAATGGGATACATCCATCAATAATGTATGGGCCCTCTACATTTTGCTTCTTCGACAAGATGTATAGTCAAATGAACCATTACAGTGAAAAATGATGGAGGAAATAACATTTCCATATGGTAAAATGTGAGTACAATTCTTTCTTGAAGCTTGTCAAGCTCATTTGGATTCAAAGATTTACTACAAAAGTGTCTGAAGAATGAACATAACTCAACTAAAACTACATTTACTTACTTTGGTAACAAATTATGCAATGCCAATGGTAATCATTGCTCCATCAGAATATGTGAATGATGACTTTTTAATTCAAAAAGTTTACAATGTCTTAAATTAATATATCTTGAAACATTACTCGAATATCCATAAGGTATTTTCACATTCTTTAATCTACGGAGAAATACATCATTTTGGGCATTTGTCATTGCAAGAAGTGTTGGAGGGTACTTCCTATTCTCATTAGCCCACACATCTTGCCTTACATTCATTGCTTGTAGGTCTTTACGAGCATTAAGATGGTCCTTCATCTTCCCTTGTTCACCGAGCAAAGTATAAATCATATTATCATACATATTTTTCTTAATCTGTATAATATCAAGATTGTGACGTGATAAATTAAACTTTCAATATGGAAGTTAAAAAAATATACTCTTTTTCTTCCATTATTGTGTGTCACTTTCACCAACCATTTTTTGCTTCTTCCATCTTGGGCACCTTTCCAAATATGGCATCAATATTTTCTAACTTTTTCAAAATGTTGAAACTAAACAATATTTTTACTGGCTCTCTTAACTCTGAGTTTCCATTGAATCGAGATTTATTAGACCTAAATCTATGAGATGCATCTAGAAAGCGACGATGAGACATAAAGCGCCATTTCTTACTATATGAAAGACGTTGAGGCTCAAAGTTAAAGTTATAAACAAGGCAAGTAAAGCCATTGTGAGTGTTCCACATAAACAAGTTTTCATGTCCAAGAAAGTCACTAATTGGCCATATTAGAGCTGTATACCTTCTGAACATCTTATATGTTGACGCATCATATGTTTCCACATTATCATTCCATAATTCTTGCAATTCTTGGATAAGACATTGGAGGTAGATATCTATGTCATTCATAGGCATTTGGTTTTATGAAATAATCACTAAAAGGATGAAAAAGATCTGCTTCATACACATCCAAGGAGGCAAGTTATAGGGAATTAAAATAACTAGTCATATGCTATAATTGGTGCTTAAATTCCCATAAGAGTTGAAACCATTACTAGCAAGGTCAAGTTACGTATTCCAAGGATCTGAAGAAAATTCTAGGTTTAATGAATCAAACCTTTTCTATGTTTTACAATCTCTTGGATGTCACATTAAACCATCATTATTACTTTCCATAGCATGCCACTTCATGTGCTTAGTAGTTTTAGATGACATAAATAATTTTCGCAAATATGGCTTGAGTGGACAGTAATGTAACACTTTACTTGGAGTTTTTTTTCCCCTTGCATCTACTATTGGATGCATCCCTTCCATTATTGTTGCTCTTTAGTTTCCATCCAGAGATATGACATTTCTTGCATTGTTCTCTATCTACATCTTCTCCCAAATATAGCATGTAATCATTTGGACATGCATGCATCTTTTTGTGTAGTTGAAACCAAGCTTGTTAATGATTTTCTGAGCCTCATAGAAAGATTCAGGGATCTTTACATGAGCAAATGCATCATGCAGCAACTCTAATATCTAGACATTACTTTATTAGTAATCCCACACAAACATTTAATATGATCGAGCTTGACTAAAAAAGAGAGTTTTAAATACTTGAAACATCCTTCATACAATTCCTGATTTCTATCTCTAACTAATTTATAAAATTCTCTAATTTGTTCACTCTAACCTTCATTTAGATTTAACTCATCTTCTTCAGCAATTGGTTTTAGTGGTTTGTCAGGTTCATATAAATTGTGTCTAGAGATCCCGAAAGTATCATTTATCATGCATTGAATTAAATTCTCATAGGACTCTGATGTAGATGGTTCATGGGCATAACACCCATTAGTTGAAATGTCTACAACACTTGATTACTCATGCCAAATCCACTTTGTGTATTCAACTGGAAATAGTTTCAATATCAAGTATTTATATACTTTATTTCTAGTCAACCATTGCATAAATTTATAATCAGGACATGAACATTTTATTCTTCCTTCAACAGATCGATTTAATATTATAAAATCCAAAAAATCCTCTAAACTTTTAGTATATTCAGTTGTTTTCCTAGATAAAATAATCTAAAATATGTTTATTATTATGGTTAGTACACTACCTTCCCAAGAATAATAATTAC
Source organism: Saraca asoca (assembly GCA_026873985.1). Classification (NCBI taxonomy): domain Eukaryota; kingdom Viridiplantae; phylum Streptophyta; class Magnoliopsida; order Fabales; family Fabaceae; genus Saraca; species Saraca asoca. The sequence goes on along the minus strand of JANHAO010029938.1, from coordinate 1,523 downwards.
AGAATATTCATTAGATCCATACTATGGAAGGGCAGATCTAAAAATGGAAAATATTGACTTTAATCCTAAAGTATAGACCTTCATCTTCAAGGAACATTATGGTGCCCCAACTTTTGTCAATCGGATAACTAACCACATTGACTTTTAACCTTTGGTATTTTGGCAGATCTGAGAAACTTAAATGCGTTAGGATGACAATCATTTCTTTCTAATCAAAATTTGATGCGGCCGTGGGCTTTGTTTTACTTGTCATATCAATTAGGGGGCCCTATACATCGTTCATTGGAGAATGCATGCTTTGTATGAATTAGGCCTAAAAGACAATGAAATCTACTAAAGTGAATGACACAACCATGTATTGTTTTCCTACTGGGATGCATAGATATGATATATGTCTAGTGGCTAAACAGAAAAATCTATGGCTACAAAGTAAGGCAAGATGTTTGGCTGATGCTGTAATTATTAAATATATTAAAATATGTATATTAGCATGACTTGAATGAAATAAATAATATTTTTTATGATGTAATTTTTTAATTAATTTTGCCACGTAGGAACAGTATTATATGCAACCAACTAGTGGTATGTGGAATCTTAATCATTAAGTCTCGGGTTTAAGTCATGATATCATTGCCATAGTGTTCTTAAAAAAGGAACAGTAGTCTGCACAAACAGTACCTAAATCATGGACATATATTATCTGGGATGAAGCTAGGAAAAAAATTTTGTTAAAAAAAAATGTTACCTGAAAACTAAAGAGTGACGCTAAATTGGAAGGAAGCATATTGATGGAAATGTGAAAATAGGATTACTTTAGAGTTTGAGAGTAGAACAGAAAGTCTTCTTACAAGCATTGTCATGAGAGTAGTAATAGAGAAAGACCAGCAAGAAGGATTTACTTGAGAGCTTTGGTTTGGTACTCCGGTGAAAACTAGCGGCGGAGACAAGGGCAGAATGAGGAGTGGGCCACGTACATTTTTTCTCCTCAGAATCGGGGCCACCAGCGTACTTTTAGAGTATATTTGGTTCATAGAATATTTTATTTTTAAGAATATTTTATTTCTAAGAATGAGATTCTCAGGAATGAGATACATAGGAAAGTCAATAAAATATGTTTGGTTGTCACTTCACTTTTCCTGAAATAATTTAGTGTACTCCCAACAAATTTCATTCCCATATTTGATTCATATTAAATATTCCCCAGAGTATAATTAATTTTTTCAAAATTATCCTTATAAAAGAAAATTTTCATAATAAAAAAAATTTCTTCACAACCACTACTTTTATTCTTGTTCTTAACATGTAAGTGCTATATTCTTTTTTTTTTTTTAAAAAAAAAGTTGTATAGATAATTTATGAGTAGTGATTTTCTTATATAATTTTTTTATATTTACACAATTATACAACTAAGATTTGTTAAGTATATATTTTGCACTGATTTTTTTTTTTTTTTTGCTTTCAATCAAATCATACTTATATAGAACTTAAAAAATGTAAGAAATAATCTCCCTTTTTAATTTTGT
>JANHAO010029937.1:0-10267 GCA_026873985.1 Saraca asoca | reverse complement strand
CCTAAAAACTGTTTTTTAGTTTCTGTTTTTGAAAACAGTTTTTGAAAAACAGTTTTTGAAAACAGATTGCCAAACAGGTTTTTTTTGTTTTTGCAGAATAAGAAAACAAGAAAACTGTTTTTAAAAACAAAAAAATACTTTCCCAAACAGGGCCCAAGCTACTGGGCCCAAACGTGGTGCAAGATGCAAATGAAAAAGTTAAAAATCATTCAAGAAAAGTTATTAATAGCTCAAAGCTACCAAAAGTCTTATGCTGATAAGAAAAAAAGGGACTTGGAGTTCCAAGTTAGAGATCAAGTGTTCTTGAAAATATCACCCATGAAGAAGGTAATGAGATTTGGTAAGAAGGGGAAACTAAGTCCTTGATATATAGGCTCATTTCCCATTGAGAAAAGGATTAGTGTTGTGGTATACAGATTGGATCTACCTCCAGAATTGGAAGGCATTCATCCTATTTTTCATGTATCTATGTCAAAGAAATATGTGCCAGATCCATCTCATATCTTTCCTCAAATTTTGGTTAAGTTGGAGAGCCATCTTACGTATGAGGAGGGTTTGGTAGCTATAGTTCATCGTCAAATAAGAAAGCTTCGCTCAAGGAACATCCATTGGTGAAAGTCTTGTGGGAAAACCATTGGAAAAAGAAGATGACCTGAGAGCCTAAGTCCCTCATGATGAATAAATACTTCTAACTATTTGAATGATCTAATGGTATAGATCTTCACTTCTTATAACTATGTCTTTAGAATTCGAGGACAAACTCTTTTGTTGGGGGGGGGGAGTGTTTGTAATACCTTGAAAAAAATGGGAAAATAGAAAATATTTTTTAGAAGGATAGAGGGATCGAAGTGTAATTTTTATTTTTTTTTGTTAGGGTAGTAATTTAATTTCTCCTTTTTCTAGAAGGACCTTTGTGAAAACGTTGCTGGGTCAGCAAAGCAAAACTAGAATTTTTCCTATTTCATTTTATGTTATATTTTCCTAACTAGCTTTCTTTCTCCTCACGTGCTCTATAGTCCCAAAAGGCTTCCTTTGTTGTTGTTGCGCTCTTCAACATCTGATTTCCTTTAACTTCAGCTCGCTGTCGTCCAGCCACATCCGGCCACCGTTAGCCTTCCTTTCCCTCTTCTCTAGCACTTCATCTCCTTCAACTAGCTTAGCAACTCCTTCTCTCTCCCTTCCAGCACCATTCCAGCCAAACTCATGCTGGCTTTGCCAATGATGATCTAGCCAGTTCCAAGCTTCCCACTTGCACTTTGGATGGTGGTAAGTATTCCTAAAGCAAAATATTTATTTTATAGTAAGTTTACAACAAGATTTCAAGAAAACTAGCTTGAAACCCTTACCTTCAAAGCTGAAGAAAATTAAAATTTTTCTTGTTGATTTGCTTCAATTAAATTCATATTGAAAGACCAAACACACTAATATCAAATTTTTGGAGTTTTAGTTGAAAATCTAAGTAGGTGGCTTTGCTACTTAATTTCAAAATTTTAGCTTAAATATTGAAGGTCAATGTTAATATAAAATAGGTTTACTTAGTTAAGAGGACTTTAAAATTTAGTTCAAGTATTGATTTTGATGTTGATTATACTTAAATAGGTTGAGAGACTCGATTTTCCACGTTAACTAATCTAGCTTTTTAAGGAATCTCTAAGTTGAGTAGATAATCCTACTCCTTTGATAAATCTTATTTGTTATATAAAATAATTTTATGATATGAATTATTATGATTTTTGAAATAATTGGATTTTTCTTTATGTTGACTTGTTTTGAAAGTTTAACGGTATGTTAAATAAACATACAAAAATGATTTGTCGTGATGAATTTATACATTTTATCTTGATTTATGTTATTAGAATTAGTGATTTTATTTTACTATATGAAGTATGAATTTAATGTTTCTTATTTATGGAGAGACTTAGTAGCATAATGTTTTCAAATGATTTATTGATTTGATGTCCTGGATCCACTAGAAATTTATTGGTAACCTCAGGTGCACTTGTGGCTAGATTACGTGATGGCGTAAAAAGGGGGGCTGTCAGATATATGAATTTTTGATAGGCATGTTGGGATGGATTATGGCGATGACAATGTTTATGATATTATGGTTATCTCTAGGAATTGTCTTTTGAGATTCTAGTTGAATGTCTTGCTGCTTAAGTATTGGTATATTTTAGAAAGCTTTATTGAATTTCTCTCATGTTTATGCCATAATGAACATTTTCATAGTAGCATACTTTGTTGCTCATTTTCATGTTGTTAAATATCACATTTTTAATTATTTGACTTTCTTGATGGATGAAAGTTTCCACAACTATTTTAAGACTATAGCTTTCAAATGAGTAAGTTTATCTTTACGACATTATACATACTTTATCTTTTGAATTTCAAATATGGTTTACAAATGAAGTTTTAGTTTTTTATGGGATTGTTCACATACTGGGTTTCAATGAAACTCACCCTATTGTGTGTGTTTATATTTTCAGAGCCCGAGGACACCTCCACTATTCTTCCATCTCACACTGATACAAGATCTGTTCATTGATTGAGTAGACCTGTTTCTGTGGAGTTTAAAGGTATATTATTAGTGAAAACCTTGGCAGTTGGTAGAGTTTGTGATGTGCATGTATTTTGATTTGTAAGTGCCTAGTAGGGTATAGATTTGTATAATCTGGGCCATTATGATTTTGTAATATTATACAGGATATGGTGGGTGTGTAATCCTTATCTGTTGTATAGGCCTTGATCTCAGGTGTCTGAAAAGTAAAGGAAATTTTATCGGATTTTTGTTAGAATTTGATATGTGAATATTTGATTATATATCAATGTAATTATGGGTTTTTTATATGTTATGTTAATTGGCAAAAAGTTTGCCTTGTTAGGCTTATAAAAGATTTCCTAACGTTGATATTCTACGTCAATCACGTTCTATGGATCAGGATATGATAACTCAATAGGTGCAATGTTATACATTTCAAGCATAGGAGAGTGAGATTAATTAGGTTATACTATATAATCTAGACATTAGATATACAATAAAACTTCATTGTTTACCTCATCCTATATATAATATTAAACCTTATTTGATGCGTCAAATGAATCATAAATTAAAATATATTTATTAATATTTTATATATAGTGGTATTTTGTCCAAATTATGATATTTTTTGTTTTGGTCATATAAAAAGTAATACATTAAAATTAAATTAAGATATTGAAAAAAAATAATTGATAAAATGAAATAATAAGGATAAAAGAGAGTAAAAAAATACATAAACTTTTGCAAATATAATTAAAATTTGAGATTCCATTTAACTCAAATCAATTTTAAACTTTGTACATGATGTGTTAAGGGCTAACTCATTTGATGGACCTAAATTCAAAGTCCAATATATTGGATCAGGTCTTAGACTAAATCCATTAAATTCATAAAATCTTCGAAGTTATAAACACCTCTAATAGCTTTTTTCGCTGTTGAAATGGTCAAATTCATGAAAACAAAATAAATAAATAAATATACAGAAGTAAAATCAGACTTGAACCGAACGATATCTGATCGTGTGTGGACTTTTTGGTGTGTGTGGTTTATAAAAATAATTATAATAAACCTTACAAAAAATTATAACCTTTTGTACCAAATTTACAAATTGCAACCATGTATGTTTATTTGGATGTATGGGGAAGCATATACCATGTTTTACATACATTTTATGTAGTTTCTCAAGAAAGGATAAATGCTTCCCAATTAATCTATCAATTCTAGGGGCTTCATTAATACAAAGTTAGTATTTTTAAAGAAAGGACTCTTCGAAATTTACTTTTAGCAATCTTACGGAATTAGACATCTACAAATATTATTATTAATCTTTAAAGAATTTGATGATATACCCTAATTTTAGAATGGATCTATCTATCTTACTCTTATAATTTTTTTTTTAAAAAAGAAAAAGATAAAGAATGAAGTCTTATATATATATATATATATATTATTTTCTCTCTTTTTATGAAATATGAACTTTCTTACCCAAGAATAGTTTAAAAAAAAATTTCTCTTTTACGTAGTTAATTAGAAGAGGTTAGCTTAGCTAAATGCAAAAATTAGGGAATGGGGTCTCTACTTTCGCAAAGAATTCAATACAACACCTACCTAGCTTCTTTTAGAGGGTCATGTATCCAAAATGTAGTAGGAGAAATTTGGGATTTAGTGGTAAAATTTCATTGACTCGCAATCAATGTCAAAATTTAAAAAAAAAAAAGGAAACAATTAATATCATTGATTTAAAATTTGCTCTAAACAAAATTACTTAGTTATAGTTGAATTGATTCAATTGTTTAAATCAGTAATTAAGTCAATTAATATGTTATATACACAAATAAATTAGGTTTGGAACGATTATTGTTTTATAGTATATGCTTTCTTGATGAAATAAATTTGATCGTCTTAATTAACAAAATCTATCATTAATTATAGAACTTAAGCCGCAAAGAACATAATAAATCAACCATCAAAGATGATTTAATTGAAAATGGATCTTCTTGAAGGATGTTGGACTTTCAAAGACAAAGCATATGGTGGTGGATTATGGTGAGGATGATGATGGCTATGTTTGCCTACCCAAGCGTGCGGCAAGCTTGTTTTTAAAATAACAAAGAGAAATCAAAGATTGACTAGCTCACCAAGGAAGCTCCAAAGTCCTATTCCTCTCAATGAGTCAAAAATGGCAACTTAGAATGAAGAAAAGTGGTATGAATTAGGACATGGGTCAAAGTAAAGTGAGATTACTTTGCTTGAGTTTGACTCACAAATTAATCTCAAATCAATTCGGTGATAAGTGAGTAAATAATAATATTAGATCCATTCACAACTATGCAAGAAAGAATCTTATATTTGTGAGTGACATGAGAACACTATAATTGTAAGAGAAATGGTAACATCTAACTTACCCACAAGTCACAGATACCACGGACGTTAAGAATTTGATTATTTAGAATTACTTTTAAAATTTTTTATCTTATTTTATAAAGAAAAACGAAGTCCTCTCAAATTTATAAAGAATACTTTAATTGGTCCATTGAGTTCTAACTATTTCGTTGTGATCATCATTTTCACTATTCGATTGGACTATTATCATTTTAACTATTTCGTTGTGATCATCATTTTCACTATTCGATTGGACTATTATCATTTTTACCATGACTGACCCTTTTTCTTGAGAGCTATCAATCATTCTATGCACTTCTATCGGTATATTGAGAATCAAATTTTTCTAAAATTTAGTTTATTTCTTTTCAATAAAAATAATTTTAATTTATTTATAAATAAATTTTAATATTTAAAAATAATAATTTCAATTTATTTATAAATTTTTTTTAATAATATAATAATAAATAAAATATGAAAATAAAATTAAAATTATTAATATAATATATATGCCAAATAAAATAAATTTTAGTGAAATTTTTAATAAATTTTATGGATTTCATAGTAATACAAATATAATTAAAATAAGAATTATAAATAAAATCAAATTAAATAATTTTTTAACTTAAATCTAAATATCATTTATTAAAAAAATTTATTTAAAAAAAATCTTATTTTTAAACATCCTAAAAAAATAATATAATACAACTCTGCAAAATCGTTATATTGTATCCTCTCTGTACTTATCCAGCTCAGGATCAGGACACCCAATATTATTCATAGTATATTTTATCTCGTACACACGCATACATCCTCACTAATTATTATTATAATATAAACTTTTCAATATTTTATTTATTATTCTGACATTATCACTAATTTAAACATTATAGTGTACATCACAAAAGAGTATGCATTAATAGATATCAAACTCATAACATCATCAAATTCTAACAACATAAGTCGGTAGTGCTTAAACGGGCCACACATTGAGGATTAGATCAAAAGACAATTAGTTTGGTTTGCACCATGCCCTATTGTTTCCTAAAGTTTTCGATGTGGATGTGCAAGTGCGCCTCTCAAATCAACCTTTGAATTGATGATCCATTTGTTTTCTGAACCATCCCACTCCAGGATACTTCACGTTCAACATCGGTCCTTTTATAATTGTTTTTTTAGCTTACATAAATGAATTTTAAAATTAATTTAAGAAGCTTAATGTTATTTATTGGTCTATTTAGGTGTAGTTATTAAAGCCTAAATAAATTTTTATACCAAAAAAGTCTAAATAAGGCACACATGAATCAATAAGTCTAGGTTGTAATTAATATGCCTATAAAATAAGTAGTTCATTGAACAGAATTTTGTCTCTAATTTCTAAAAAAAAAAATTCTCAATAATATTATATTAAGGCAACATAATAAGACTAAGATCATAAAATTATATTTTTTAAAATCAATATAAATAATATATGTGAAAATAGATAATATATATACACGTATATTGCTAAACAAACCACTCTAATAAATCAACAAGTTTTTACTAGTTAGACCTTTTAATAAATAGTTCAATATATTAGTGTAAGCTTGATTTTTATAACTTCACAAACGACCTGACTTGTTTCTACCCATTAATATAATTCCTCCACAAGTTGTAAATTTTGGAGCAAATTGCCCTCACCCGAGGGTCTAGAAGAACAAACACTTGCAAAACACAATTTTTAGTCTGCACTAAAGATTATTACAAATTCAAGAAATGGTAGAAAATCGTCTCCCAATTCAGGAAAGTAATATTGTAAAGATAAAAATAATAATATTAAATTAAAAAGTCTACAGCAATGCTGTCAATGATGACAAAAATAGGAAGAAGCTAGATAATGCTGCTTCTGTGGAATATTATTTTAAGTTTGTTTGCATTGTAACTTTTATGTGTAAAATAACATTACAAGATGTTGGAAAAAACCCATTAAATATTATCATATTATTTGTTAAATATTTCTTTTTCGTTGGATTGAGAATGGATGTCACCTTATCCAAAAATTTAGATGCCATTTGAGAAAGCTGTGACTTTTTAAATAATTCATTCAGAATGTTTACCCTTTGCAATCCTTGAAAAATTAGAGTTCGATGAAGATAAATTTATGTATAAAATTATTCATAAATTTAATTCTATTTTTTTATTGATTCTAACCATGGGTTAGTCGATCGCTCAAAAAATTCGGTATTATAATTTAATTTTTTAAAAACAATTTTAGTATCAATTTAGTCTTCTAATTATTCAATTATATCCAATTAAGTCCATCAAAAAAATTTATATCAATTTATTTCTCTAATTATTCAGTTTTACTCAATTAAATTCATATATTAATTTACCATAAAGCAATTAAAAAAAATATTAATAAAATAATTATTTTTTATGAAAATAATAAATATATGATCATATAAACATTATATCGTTATTATGTTAGTAAATTAGTTCTTATATCATTAATTATTTGTAACAATTGAAATGCTAAATTAATAGAAGGACTTAAATAAATGTAACTGAACAGTGAAAAGATCAAATTAATACTAATTTTTTTTAAAGATTAAATTGATACAAACAAAATGAATGAGAGATCAACATAAGTATTTACTCTAATTTCTTGGTCAGTGATAATAAAATCAATCTTGAACTCTTATATCAATGGATTACAATTTATAATAATTATAAGGCAATAATTAGAATTGAACTATCTTTAAAAAAAATTAACCACTTGACATAGAGATTTAAGTCAATGACTCCTGGCAAATTAATTAAAATTTTGACCATGGGACTACACTCAGTGATAGTACTTCTTTAGAAGTAGCATTGGTGAATTGAACCGTTGAAATAGGTACGGAAATTCTGGTTAGTTAAATCCTTCATTTACTATGAATAGACAATGTTTGGTAATTTTACGGTGAAAGCTATGAAGAGAAACTATTTTCGTATATTAGCTAAAATTTAATAAAGAAGGATTTTAAGCATATAATTATATTGGAGATGAATTTACACCACTGAACACATACACTTGTTGTATAAGTTTTACAAAATTTATCATTAAATTTTAAATATCAATTGTGTATATCATACTTATAAAATTTTATATTAATCCGATATAATTCTATCATCTATCAATATAACTTAAATGTCAATTATATTTTTTAAATATGAGAAAAAGTTAAATATTTAATAATATATGAATTATTGTTAGATTTTTTGAAATTTGACATGCAAGATCAATATTATGATTAGTTTATAATCTAATGGTCGGATTGATAAAAATTAATCCTAAGAAGTTACACAATGATATATAAATTAGTGTAAATTTATGGTTTGTTTGGATAGATGGAACATGATGAAATGAAAGTGGTTAAAATAATTTTTCATTGTTTGAGAATTTTTTTAGTAAAGAGAATGAATGGAATAGAAAGGGAACTTTTCCATTCCTTTCTATCCAAATATCCAAAATTTATTCTCTCCCAAATTAGGGTGGAATCAATGAAATGGAATGGAATACATTTTTAATTAAAATTATATTTAGTTTTCATCTTTTTTTTACTTAAACATCTAAACAATGAAAAGACAGTTTCCCTTCCATTCTTTCTCTTCCCATTCCATTCCATTCTATTATATTCCATTTTAATCCATTCCCTTAAAACTACCAAACATAGCCTTAGTGTCAATTGATTCATTCTTATTATATATCACAATATAAAATATATAGTGAATATATATTATAAGTTTTACGACAAAGGATTGCAAGTTTATTAAAACAAAGTCAAGTAATTTTTATAAGTGTGACTATGATTCTAAATTACAGTATTTATGCAGTTGTTTTATGACTGTAAAAATTACATAAGATTCAATTATTGTAATAAAAATTATGGTAAATTAAAATTGAGAAGCAGCACAACTACAATGTTATGTGTTATTTTTAAAAAGTTTTATTTTATCCTGAAAATGCTTAAGTAGATGATGTGATTGTGAAGAAGTTAGACAGAACATTTGCAGAAAACATATTTAATAATTTTTATCCTGCCTTGGCAAAAGTTACTATTAGCTATTTGTCAGATCACGAGGTCAACTCAAAAAGAATTGCACTTTTTCTCTTCTTGCCTATAGTCCTCTACTCTGTAATATACGATACTGTTAAATTCTTTCAAACTTTACCCTTTTTCTTTGATCCGCTGATCCTGTTACAGTGTCCTCCGTTCAATATTTGTACCCGTCAATTTCTACTTTTTCTTAACCCATTCAAACCAGGGCTTTTGGTCTCAGTGTGGAGCTTTTTGAGGGAAATGGAGTTAAAAAAAAAAAAAAAAGAATTTTCTGACAGCAGTGATATAAAAAATATTTATATGTGGGGTAAAACGTTATTCTCATAATGCCTTTTACACTATTATACTGTTTACGTTTACAATAAATGTCTTTTTAAAAAAAAATAAATCATATCCAACAATATCATAGTGTTCATCAACACAGTACGTATGATACTGTTTATTTTTTTTTAATTTTTTATATTCTTTTCAAATGATTATTTATTAATAATAATATCAAATAATAAAAATTTTAAATAAAATTAGTATAAAATAATTATATAATATATTATAATTAATTATATATTGATTAAAATTTTAATAAAAAATAAAATTATTTTATAAATAAAAATTATTTTTTAATTTTAAAAAATAAAAATAATAAAATTATCAAATTTGGTGACAAAATCTTTTCTTTTTTAACTATTTTAAAGAAATATTATATTTATATATTTTATTTAAAATTAAAAAAATTATTTAAAAATATTTTAATTTGATACTTTTTAAATATTTTAATGAAAATATATATTATATATTTTTATAATATAAAAATATTTTAATTATATACAAAATATTTTATCTATTTTTATATTAATATTTTAAAATTATTATTTTAATTTATTATTAATTATTATCATATATTATTATTTATTGTCCATTATTTTTTATGATTATTTTTTAAAAAATTAATAGGATTATATAAATTAAATTAAAATATCTAACAATCACGTTTCCGTGATACAATTCACTGATGAGCTATATAGACTTAATTATTACAAAATGGGACTAGGGGCCTTCTTCATTAATGAGCTTGGCTCCTTTTTGCCGGTGCTGGTTGCATCTGACTATGTCATCTCAGATGAGGAATTATTATCACAATTAATTAATAGTAAAAAAAATAAATAATAAAAAATAATAAAATAAAATGATAATGATTATAAAATATTAATATAAAAATAAATAAAATATTTTTTATATAATTAAAATATTTTTATATTATAAGAAT
>JANHAO010029936.1:0-10267 GCA_026873985.1 Saraca asoca | reverse complement strand
TAATTGAACATCCTCTCTTATTTTGAATTACATTTGCAAGTCTTTTAAAGGCTTGAAATATATCATTTTTGTGGGATAAAAAGAGAGTCCAAGTAAATCTAGAAAAGTCATCCACAATCACAAATACATAGGAGTTACCTCCATGACTTCTAATTCTGGATGGACCAATTAAATCCATATGAAGTAAATCAAGGGGTTTTAATGTTGAAACAACATTTTTAGGTTTAAAAGAGTATTTCATTTATTTTCCTCCTTGAAAAGCACTGCAAATTTTGTCTTTGATGTAATGCAATTTAAGTAAACTAGATACCAATTCTTTCTTAGATGATTTTCCAATTAATTCCATGTTCACATGGCCCAATCTCCTATGCCAAATCCAAGTATCATCATCAAAGCTAACTAGGCATGTTGAATCCAATTTAAATTTAGAATCCATATCAAATTGATAGACATTGTTGACTCTATAACCTATTAATTTCAATTTTCTATTGTTGCCATTCACAACTAAGCATTTATATGAATTGAAAATAACTTGATTACCTTTGTCACAAAATTGACTTATACTCAATAGATTGTTTTTAAGTCCATTAATATAGAACACATCATTTATACAGCAGTTAGAGGACTTACCAATCTTACCTATGCCTTTAACCTTTCCTTTAAAATTGTCACCAAAGGTTACCTCCATTTATAGGTATGAAAGAAATGAACTTGTTCTTGTTTCCAATCATGTGCCTTGAACATCCACTATCTAGAAATCATAAATTTGTGCCTTGTCTCTCACATTCCTGTAACATTCAAATCCTACTAGCATTGGTGGTACCCACTAAGTTTTGGGTCCAGTTTTGTTAGTAGAAATAGTAAAAAAAATTTCTAGCAGTAATAGACTTTGGTAACCACACTAGTCTTTCATTTGGTCTTAACAAATATGTACCATTTTTAAAAGGACAGTCTCTTATATGATGACCTCTATGATTGCAATAAAAACAAGAGATATATGCAAGATTCCACTTTTTAAATTTCCTATAAAATGGTTGTCTATATCTTAAACCAGTTTTGTTATATGAAAATTTTTTATTTTGTAGCATCTCTTCAAACTTTTTTTTATTGTCAAAAAAAACTTTGCAATTTTTCATTTAGTATTTTAATCTTAGCTTTATAACATATGCATTGCTCATACTCCTTTTTATCATTTAATTTCTCAACTAATGCAGTCAAACTAGCTTTTTCTTTTTCTAACTCTTTAAATTTTTGAATCAGGCTTTCATGCTTATTTTTGGTAAGGGTCAGTTGTTTCTTAGATTGAACTAATGAATTACACAGCTTAAGACATAGATCATGTAGTTTTTCTTCATCACTTTTAGCATTAGATTCTTTCTCAGATTTAGAGTCATCATTATTAGAGATAGCAAAGAATGAATTTCTGCCAAACACCTCAAAGTTGTCATTATTTCTAGCCACAAGACACAGCAAAGCATCTTCCTCAAATTCTTCCTCTTTTGCCCCAGAATCTTCGTCATCTTCATCCTAGATAGCAAAGTTAGATCTTTTATAGGATGGTCTTTTCTTTCTTCTTTCATTTTTTAATTGTTTCTTTAGATAAATTGGGCAATCTGGCTTGATGTGGCCAGGTTTCTTGCATTCGAAGTAGGTAAGAACTATGCTGACTGAGTTCCCTTACTCAGCTTTGTTATTGTTATTATTCTTCTTCTGTGGAGCTGATTTTCTTCTATCTTTACTCTTCTTCTCTCTTATGATCCTTTGCAATCTTTTACTCAAAAATGCTACACCTTCTTTATCAAGATTGTCAAGTGCATCCAAATCACTCTCTCAGTCTTCTTCATTTGATTCTGATACCTTTATAGCTTTAAATGCTAGACTCTTTTTTCTTTTGTTGTCCTTGTTCTTCTTATATCTTCTTAATTCTAGTTCATGCTCTTTGAGGTTGCCAAAAAGTTCCTAAATTGTAAGGATGCCCATCTTCAAAGACTCCTTTATTATTGTGACCTTGGGCTACCACTCTTTTGTCAAGGATCTAAGTATCTTGTGAACAAGATCTGCATTTTCAAATTTTCTACTAAGTAAAATTAAATAGTTAGTGATCATTGTAAATCTTTGGATCAAATCCTTAATCGACTCACCCTCCTCCATCTTTAACATTTCATATTGAGACATTAAGACATGCACCTTTGAAGCCTTTACCTATGATGTACCTACATGAGCAATCTCAAGTGTATCCCAGATTTCCTTAGTAGAGTTACAATTAGAGACTCTTTCATATTCATTAGGAGACAAAGAATTAGATATCCATTTCACTTTAGCAACCAATAGATGTTTCTTTCTTTCATCATTAGTCCAAAAAGATTTTGGTTTTGATTGAACTTCATCATTAATTATAGTTCTAGAAGGCTCATAACCATCTTCTACTAATTCTCATATATCAACATCTATTGCTTCTATGAAATCTTTAATCTTTTGTTTCTAGTATGTGTAGTGAACACCATTAAAGCTCGAGGGCTTGTGCATAAAGGGACATTCAAGTAACAAAGAAATTTGAATCCATTTGAAGAAAAAAAAACAACAAGCCGTATCAAGAGCCAGAGCTCTGATACTAAATATTAGATCCCACAAATCAGAGTTAAACATAAATAACAATGGGAATATGTATACACCTTATTGTGAATCTGTTTTCTTTGAAAGATAATGCAGTAAAATGATTTCTTTAAAATTTAATTGATGAATTATGTAAACAGCAGATCAAAATATTAAATTGGTGTTATGTAGATTGTGAAATATATCAGAATTGATTATCTAATAGCAAAATGTAAATGAGTAAAAGAAAAAGTAAGCAAGACCACAATTTTTAAAGTGGTTCAACTTCTCCTAAAACCACAAATGAAGTCTACTCCACTTGGCTCATTCCTCAATCAGAAAATCACTTTTATTAGAAGAACATCAGGATTTCAAGGGCTCTTAAATTGCCAATTAATATAGAAACAAATACACAAGAATTTGTAGGGATTTTGCTAACTTAGAAGACTTAACACAGGCTCTTCTACACCTAAACAAGAATTCTACAAAACCTAGAAATCTTACGAATAAAAATGAGATCAAGATAAGAATAAAATACAAAATTGAAAGCTAGTTTCAATTAGCCTTTATGAAATCTACACAATTTGATCTTCAATTAATTTAATTTAAAGAAAAAATGAGGAAGGAGATAATCTTGTAAAGCACTGAGATTTCTTTGTTCTTCATAGTTGAGAGTGAAAGAATAAGATGTAATCATATGAAATCTAAAGGTAGTTGAGCTATTTATAACTGTTGCAACTGACTCTAATAGAATAACTAACTTTCAATTCGTGAATCAATTCAGAGTGGTTACAGCTATTATCCATTTATTAATCGATTTGTGAATCAATTCATGTATGAAGTTCATGAAGAACATTCTTGATCAAACCGGTTCATAAATCAAATCATAGCATATTGAATCAAGAATTGAATCGATTGGTGAATCAATTCAGATCTAAATTCAAACTTTCTATAGAAATATTTTTTAAAGTAATTTTTCAAATCAACAAGAATCGATTAATGCATCGATGCTAATGTTTTTTCACAAGTTCCTTAATAGGAATTGATTTGTCAATCGATTCACAAAGTAAAAAAAAAAGTTTTATAAAATCTGTACTTGTGAAAGATCATCTAATAGCTCATTTGAAAAATATCTGATTTTTCCTCTCTTCAAATAGTTTATTCTTCCTCAAAATATTAGTTAAAATATTTAAAGTTGTGAAGATCAAGTTGCTTAGAATTCATTTATAAAAGATCCTAAGAAAAATAAAGTCCTAGATCTAAAGTTGGATCTCTTGAATCACGAACTTTAAATCTTTGAATCTATAAAACACATAACAAACACTAAAGTATATAGTTAGATATAAAACTTGTTTATGAACTAAAATTGTTTTTCAACATTAAAACTAAAGAAAATGTATGGCTAGGATAACTCAAGCTAACACAAGCCTCTCAATGAAGCTTTTCAATGGATTCGATATTCGATTCCTAACAAAAAAGATTTACTTAATAGATTGTATTCTACAAAAATATATTTCAAATTTGATATGAAATCTAGTTTTTGGCAAATCTAGATAAAACCTAAAGATAGGTACAAACCAACTTTTACAATTCCTTTTGGTCAATATGAATGGAATGTTATGCCTTTTGGCCTAAAAAATGCACTTCAGAGTTTCAAATAATTATGAATGAAATTTATAATCTATTTACCAAATTCATTATTGTCTACATTGATGATGTTCTTATGTTCTCTGAAAATATTGATCAACATTATAAAGATCTTAATATTTTCTTGGAAACTACCCAAAGAAATGGTCTTGTTATTTCTCAAAGGAAAATTTCTTTAGTCCAAACAAAAATTAGGCTTCTTGGACATTACATTTTTCAAGGAACAATTACTCCTATAGAAAGAGTGATTCAATTTGCTAACAAATTTTGTAATCAAATTATTGATGAAACTCAATTATAAAGACTTCTTAGGTGTTTAAATTATATCTCGAATTTCTTTCCTTAGGCCAATGTCATACAATCTTTACATGAAAGATTGAAAAAGACTCCTTCGTCTTGGATTGATATCTATACAAATGTTGTAAGAAAAGTCAAGTCTCAAGTTAAATGTCTTCCATGTTTACATATTTTTGATCCATCTACATTAAAAATTATTGAAACTAATGGATTAGATTTAGGGTATGGAGGAATCCTCAAGCAAAATAAAAATAATAAGGAGCATGTCATTTCATTTACTTCAAAACATTATAATTATGCACAATAAAATTATTCAATTATCAAAAAAGAAATTTTGGCAATAGTGTTATGTATCAATAAATTTCAAAGTGATTTATCAAACTAAAAATTTATTGTTTAAGTTGACTGCAAATTAGCAAAAGATGTTTTGCAAAAAAATGTTAAAAACCTTGCCTCTAAACAAACTTTTGCAAGATGGTAAACAATTTTAAGTGCTTTTTATTTTGATATTGAATATATCAAAGACTCTTCAAACTCTTTGCCAAATTCTCTCACTAGGGAATTTTTATAGGAAAAATAATGCTGCCAAAGAAAGAGAGAGGCAAAAAGAAAGGTATGCTTCTAGATCCAAAACCAAAGTCAAATATCTCTTCTTCAAAATACAAGGGCAAACAAGTCCGACACCCAGGAAAATCCTCAACCAAAAATCAAACTTCTGAGCATTATGCCTTTCCATTCTAAACCCTCTAAGCAATAGCCTTTCAAATGCAAAAACCCTTAGCCCTTGATAAAAAATCTTTGGTAGATATTGTCAAAGAAGAAGTCAAAGAAGAAGAAGAAGAGGTAGGGAGACTAATTTTGAGCCAATCCAAAATCCTACAAAAAAAATAGAAGATCTCAAAAAATAGAAAATTATTGTTGGTTCTTCTTCCAAAGCCAAACAAATTACTTCTGCTAAATCTTAACCAACAAAAATAGTTACCAAATATCATTTAAAACCAAACCCCCCAATTCCGATGGAACCAGAATTTTGGCAGAAAAATTCAAAAAAATACTTTCAAAATTTATTTTCCAAAAGATTGGCATTTTGTGCCAAAATTGATAAATAAATCAAGAGAGTTATATATGCTAATTTTGGTTGACTTTGATTTAGTGAAGATAAAACATAATAAATTTCTACCAACCCAACCTTAATATGACATTCAACTTTTCAAATTGAGAAAATTATTTCTTTGACTGATTGAGGTCAAAACCCTTCTCGGAGGAAAAAGTTTTCAATCCCCGAGGATCCAATTAGTTATGCGTATTGGGATTATCAGAAGGCTCGGTACAGTGCCATCTTCTACCTAAATAAATCACAGAAATATTCTTGGTTGTTTTTCTTCAACCAAAACCAAAAATACAAATTTCTAAATAGGTTTTTTAGATGGTGGGACATTTATGGTCCAATTCTAGAAATTTTTCCTGAAAATGTCAAAGAAGCCAATCCAAAATCCTATAAAAAAAATAGAAGACCTCAAAAATCAAAAAATTATTGTTAGTTTTTCTTCCAAAGCCAAACAAATTACTTCTACTAAATCTTAACCAACAAAAACAGTTACCAAATATCATTTAAAACCAAACCCCCTAGTTCAGATGGAACTAGAATTTTGGTAGAAAAATCCAAAAAAAAAAATACTTTCAAAATTTTTTTTCCAAAAGATTGGCATTTTGTGCCAGAATCAATAAATAAATCAAAAGAGTTCCATGTGCTAATTTTGGTTGACTTTGATTCAATGAAGATAAAACATAATAAAACTTCTACTGACCCAACCTTAATAAATCATTCAACTTTTCAAATTGAGAAAATTATCTCTTTGATTGATTGGGCCAAAGCCCTTCTCAGAGAAAAAGGTTTTCAATCCCTTAGGATCCAATAGGTTATACAAATTGGGATTATCAGAAAGCTTGGTACAATACCATCTTCTTCCTAAATAAATCCTAAAAATATTCTTGGTTGGTTTTCTTCAAACGACACAAAAAATACAAATTTCTAAATGAGTTTTTTAGATGGTGGGACATTTATGGTCTGATTCTAGAAATTTTTCCTGAAAATGTCAAAGAATGATGGAATACTTTTAAATCTTGCTTTAATAATCAAACTATGGAGATTTTTCTTTGCTCCTTCAGTTTTATTCAAAAATTGGTCTTCCTTGGTGTTATCTTTGGTAGTACCAATACTCTAAAGAAAATCCTTAGTCCAAATGGCCTATTCTTCAACATCAAGCTTTAGTCAAATTGTGGGGAGCATACAAATATGCCAACAAAGCTCATATTTATGAGGTCCAATAATGGTTTCAAGAGAATCCTTATTTCCAAAAAAATATGAAAAAAGGATGTCATTAGTTTCTTCAAAAAAAATCTCAAATAGTAGTTGCTTTTGCTCCTATTTCCTCGAAACAGGAATATATTGCAAAGCTTCAAGACATAACTCAACAACTCACAAATATTAAAGATAAGGCAGAATCTTTATGTGCTTCAAATGCCTCCAAAGAAGCTAAAGATTATGTATAGTCAAATAAGGATGATTGTTTAGGTATTGCTTCTGATTATGACTAAGCAGCTTATCTCAAAATTCAAATCTGTTAGTAGAAAAAGCTGAAAACCTTTTCAACTTAAACACAATGATGAAGGCATCTTTACTTTAAGCAAAAGGAATCCACTTTAAACTAACTAAAGTTGATGGCAAGCTATTAGCAACGATCAGTTTGAAATTATTTTTGCTTTTTCCTGTAATAGTTTACTGTATCAATAATGTAAGCAGTTTCCTATTGCAATCCAATTTCTTTAAATAGGCTCATTTCCAAGTTGTAAGGTAGAAATTTTTTTGCCATACCCTTTCCCCACTCTAGAGCTTGTTCTGGAGAAAATTCCCAATTTGTAAATTTTCTTCCAAATTTAAATAAAATATTTTCATATATTGTCAAATTTTGATAGTCTATCTACAATCCTTGCTTCTTTAATATCTTTAGTTTCTTTTATATTATCTATATAAATATATATATATTTATATATATTATACTGTGGTAACTTAAAGGTTTTAACTTGATTTTACTATTTGAAGAATTTGTTCCCTAAGAAAAGGTGAAAATTGGGCAGAAAAATCAAGTTGCTCTTTGCAAAACTATGATAGTGACTTAACTGTGTAATAGCCATACTAACGACTATATTTTTGAATTTGCTATTGCACTGACACACTTTATGCATAATACATTTTGATATTGTAGAATGATAGTTGTATTAGTCATTGCTCATCAAAAAGAGCAAGTTATGCCTAGCAAGAGCAAGCAGAAGCTACCTCATTTCCTCTTTGCCAAATGATAGCTCATAGCTAATCACATGACAGCCCAGTGACAACTGGAAATTTGTTGGACTACAATTGGATCATTTTATCTTTGCTCCATGACTTCAAATATAAATAGAAGCCTTCCCCTCTTCAAAAAAAGCACACCATAACAACAAGTATATTAGCTTCAAGCTTCTTCTCTAACCTTCTTATGCTATTCTTGAGAGAAATTATTCTTCATATGGATATCTACTTTAAGTGGGAGTTTGAGAAAGAAAAACTCTTTTTATCTTTGAATATATTTTGGTTCAATAGCTTAGGATTAAGTGAGGGAAACACTTGTATAATCCATGAGAACTAGAGAATTATTGTCTTAGTGTGAGACTATAAAATCCTCAAGTTGAAAGGTGGAATTTCTTGAGTCCTAGAAGATCAAGTGCCTGTGGTTTTAGAAGGGCAATAAACAAAATGCTATTGGATAACCCTTAAGTACTCATTTGACCTTGAAAGAGAGGAGTGGACCCCAAAAGCATTCCTTTTGGACCATCAAACCTCTATACACCAGTTATATCTTATCTACTCTACTGTTTACTTTTATACTCTTTTACTTGCTATTTGCAAGGTGCTTGTTATTTCCCATCTACATATTTACTTGCTCTTTGTGGACTGACACTTACTTTTTCCAAAAAAAAAAATCAAGGAAATTTTACAAGGCTTGAAAATTATTTTACACCAATTCACCCCTTTAGATGTTTTAGAACTATCAAAAGTTTATTTCATACTAGGTTTCATTCTTTAAAGTAAGATATCCTATAAATATAGTATTGGTACTAGTTAAGAAATGGGTTTCCAAAAGGTGATACACTTTATTCCTTATTTCCATGGAGGAACAAGACTTCAAGGAAACACAATTAACCATTCCTTATGAGTGTTTCACTTAATCCAAATTCAATTCTAAATTTCCAATTTTTTAACCATTCAATACTAATTTCCTAACATTTCTCATATCAAATTTAAATTCTATTACAATCACAATTATTCCCAAGGTATCTAGTGTGAATTCTATACCATTTCCAAGCATGACCTCATTACTGATATCATGTGGGATTGGGGTTATTAATTATGGCACTACAATTTATATCATCATCATCCTTTTGTAAATTCTAGTACTATATCCCATTTTCAACTTAGCTTGCACAATCTTACTGACTTCTACTCATTGACAACTTCTAACTCATTTATAAGTATTACCACAAAGTTAGTATCTATTACTTTGCATGTACAACTTAACACAATTCAAGTTAAAGGTGTTGATTAATTACTAATTATTAATTGTTCTCTTCACTATTATCATTCAAATCTTGACTTGGATGGTAAATTTCCTAAATAATTAAGGAGGTAAGATCATAATTAATAATTAGTAATTATTCAATAATCTAAGGGAAGTTCATAGAGAATTATGGTGCATTTGAAAGTAGTACTCGGCATAAGCTTGTCCTTCATAGCTTTGGGTGCACTATTAAGAATTTTGCCTGCTTGGCCACTTATGGATAGTTAGAGACCTTTAGACCATCATTCTAAACTCTAAACCATATATGTAGATTCTAGATCATGCTCTAATACTAACTTTCTCATGCCCCTACACTAGACAAATGACCGGTGTAGGAAACCATTGTGGAATGGTCTCTTACAAGCCTAACCTATTGACAATACAAGACTCAAACACAAAGCAAATCAAATGAGTTTAAATAAAACACAATTTTTAAAAAATCAAACATTTATAAAATAACATACACATGACAAAATTGCTTAGAAACCTGGTAAAATTTCAACAGAGTCTCCCCTATTTTTTAGACACTAGACCATAAGCCAAATTAATAATAGAAGGCCACACACCCTATCTAGAAACTTGCATGTACAACAAACATTACATAACATCAAATCATGTCAACAAAATGTATATGGGCCAAATTTCCTATTCCAACTATCCATTTACTTACCATTACACCATAAACACCTGAATGGAATCAAATGCATAACTTAAATTGTGTGACCTTAGTTCATCTAAAAACACACCTATGAAAAAATAGAAATCAGAAGGGGTGAGGCATAAGGACTCAATAAGTAAATAACCTACTATAGCCCACAATCTAAAAGTACAAGTTAGTGAAATCACAAAAACATAGACCTTTAAAATAAACTAACCATCATAAACTTAGAAAATACAAGAATTAGAGTAAAGCATAAGGTTTTAAAATCTTATTAACTTAGAAGAATAAATTTAAACCTCAAACTTTCAAAATACCATTTTCTTTTCATAAACTAGTTCAATAAAATAAATCATTCCACAACTCAAACTTATTTTTCATAAAAGCAAATTACCTTATAAGGAATCCAAAATAATTA
>JANHAO010029935.1:0-10264 GCA_026873985.1 Saraca asoca | reverse complement strand
CAAACACTTAAATTTTTTCTCTAAAGTACTTATATGATAAGATAAGCTCAAATAAGCTTTAAATAAGCTCTCCCAAACGCACCCTAAGTACAACAAGTACCTACAGCCATGTATTCGGCCTCAGTAGTTGAAAGAATAATTGAGCTTTACTTCTTGCTTTGCCAAGATACAAGACATTGGTCCAAAAAGTGACAAGTTCCACTTGTGCCCTTATAGTTAACTTTGCACCTAGCAAAATCCGCATCAAAATATGTAAGTAAATAAAAAGAATCATGTTTATGATCCCACAAACCAAGATTCAAAGTGCCAAGCAAGTATCTAAAGCATAGATCATACCTCTATACCTTGTTTCATCAATGCTTTTTACCATCCTTATCTTTGTCAAGCTTGGTGGATGGACTCATAGGTGTTCTAATGGGCTTAGCTTGATACATCTTGAATCTTTTAAGTAGTTTCTTTGCATACTTTGCTTAATTGATAAAGATCCCTTCATTTGGTTGTTTCACTTTAAGTTTAGGGAAGAAAGTTAATTCTCTTATCATAATTATCTCAAATTCAACTTTCATGAGATTATTAAATTTCCTGTGCAAATTTTCATTAGTAAATCTAAAGATAATATCATTAACATAAATTTACACAATTAATATATCATGCTTTATACTTTTTGTGAACAATGTGATGTCAATATTACCTCTAGAAAAAACATTTTCAATAAGGAATTTGCTTAATCTTTCATATCATGCTCTAGGTGCTTGTTTCAAGCCTTTTTCAATCTAAAAACATAGTTTAGATGAGTTGAACTTTGAAAACTAGGGGCTATTCCACATAAACCTCTTTATTTAGAAAACCATTTAAAAAAGTTCTTTTGACATCCATTTGATAAAGCTAAAATTTTTGTAAACGTGCATATGCAATAAGCACTTTAATGGATTTAAGTCTAGCCATGGGAGCATAGGTATCATCGAAATGATACCTTCTTGCTAATCATACCCCTAAGCAACTAAATGTGCTTTGTTCCTCACCACTTTACCAGATTTATCTAATTTGTTCTAAAAGACCTATCTAGTTCCTATCATTGGATAATCCTCCGACTCCTAGACGAGCTCCTAAACTTTATTTCATTCAAACTAGTTAAGCTTTTTTTACATGGCTTGGATCTAACTTTCGTCTTCTAAAGTTGCATTGATGTTATTTAGTACAATGACTAAAAGTAGGGATTGTTCTTGTCTTTGAAGGATGACCTTGTCCTAATCCCTTATGAAGGATCACCAAAGATGTATTCCATTGGATAGGTTGGTAAGTTTCTCTATGCTGTTAGTGGATTGAAAAGCTACGTATTCAGAGTTTGTTATTTTGGTTATTCTTCTGAGCTCTTCTCACTGATCCTTTAAAGATTGTTAGTTTGAAGAGATTGATCTTTCGAGCTATCACTATGATTTCTGTCTATAAGATCATCTACATCATCATCTTCTTGATTTCTCATAAGCAAATAATTAGTCTAATAAAAAGCCACATTCATTGATTCGTTTATCACTAGTGTTCTTTTATTGTAAACTTTAAAAGCCTTCCTAGTGTTAGAGTAGCCCATAAAGATACCTTTATTGGCCTTAGAATCAAACTTTGCAAGTCGATCCTTGCCATTGTTTAAGATATAGCATTTGCACCTAAAAGTATGAAGGTAAGTTATGCTAGGTTTTCTCTTATTCCAAAGCTCATAGGAGTTTTCTTTAAAATGACCTTTAGCAAACATCTATTAATGATAATGCACAAAATGTTTACAACTTCTAGCCAAAAGTATTTTGGAATATAATTTTCACAAAGTAAGATTTTAGCCATATCAAGTAAAGTTTTATTCTTTTTTTTTCACTACCACATTTTATTAAAAAGTTCTTGGACATGAAAAATTATGGCTAATACCATTTTCTTCACAAAACTTTTCAAAAAAATGATTTTAAAATTCTCCTCCATGATCACTTCTAATACTTGTAATGCATACACCTTTTTCATTTTGAACCCTTTTACAAAATTTTTCAAAAATATCAAAAGTATCATCTTTATGAGTAAGGAAAAAGATCCATGTGAACCTTGAAGAGTCATAAATTGTAACAAGGCCACATCTTTTGCCACTAAAACTCAAGGTTTTTGTAAGACCAAGGAGATCCATATGCAATTACTCCAAGGGCCTTGATATAGAAACAACATTTTTATTTTGAAAAGAAGTTTTCACTTGTTTCCCTTTTTGACAAGCATTGCATACATGACCCTTTTCAAAGTTGATCTCTGGGAGACCAAACACTAGCTCCTTTTTAGAAAGCTTGGAGATAAGATGCATTTAACATACCTGAGTCTTTTATGCAAAAGTAAACTTTCATCACATATTGAAACAAAACATTTAACATTACAATGAAAAATATCTTCCAAAGAAACTTCATAGATATCATCTCTCCTTTGGCTAACAAAAGATATCTTATTATTTTTTATGCTTTTTGCACATAGTAATGAGAGGATTCAAATACTATTCTAAAGCCTTTGTCACAAAGTTGACTAATACTTAAGAGATTGTGTTTAAGACCTTTCACAAGCCTAACATTATTGATATGAGAGTTAGAATTCATACTTATCTTACTTATACCGATGATCTTACGTTGTGTGCTATCTCTAAGAGTCATATTGCCTCCTTGCATAGATTTGATTAAGATAAACTTGCTTTTATCACCCATCATTTAAAATATCTGCTCTCTAGCAACCAAAATTTGACTCTATCCTTAGTAGCTTCATCTTTCCCTATGAAGCAAAGATTAGATTTCTTCTCTTCTTTTACATCTTCTTCTTCCTCAAAAGAGACATACTTATCATCCATATAGCAACCATGGCTTTCTTTTTCAATGGCCTTCTGAGAAATCTTTTTTTGAGATTTGAATACTTGATCTTTTTTATGACCAAGCTTTTCACATTGTACGAGATGGTTGTTGGTTGCTTGTTTCTCCTTTCAGTTGATCTTTCCAAAACTAAGGTCTAGACTTATTTTAAGCCTATCCTCTTGCAGAATGAAAGAAATTATTTTGCAAGACATACCACTTTGTCATTGTTATCAAAAGATTTATCCTTTTCAAAGACCTTTTCCTTTTATTTAGAACAAGAAGCTTTTAGAGCAACATTTTTCCTCCTTTTATCAAGAGCTTCTCTCATGAAAGTTTTCTCATAAGCCAAGAGTTTTCCTTTTAACTCATCATAAGTGAGAGTTTCCAAATTATTTCCTTATTGGACAGCATCACACTTGGATTGTCAAGATTTAGGAAGTATTGTAAGAACCTTCATTATAAGATCAAGCTCAGAGATGATCATTCCTAGAGCATGTAGGTCAACCATAATAGTAAAGAATCTTTCAAACATAGATTTTATTCTTTCATCCTCTTCTATATAGAAGAACTCATAATCATGCATAAGCATATTTTTGTGAGCTTACCAAATTTGACTAGTTTCTTCAAAAGTAACCTCAAGCTTGTCTCATATGGCTTTTGTCGTAGTACATTTTAAGATCTTTTTAAACTTTTTAAAGGCAACAACACATATCTTAGAGTTCATGGCTTTAGTATAAATATTCACTTTCTTTTTATCACCTTTGATCCAATTGGCTTTGTAACACCTGAAAAATTTATGAAAATAAAAAGACAATTAAAATTGAAAAAAGACTAAACTAAAATATTGATAGGGACTAAATTGAAAAGATTCCTAGAAGCTGGGCCTTGGTTGAGGTGGCACAAATTCTAGGGCCCTAGTGTAAGGCGGTACAAATTGTAGGGGCTGAAGTGTAAAATTATATAAATAATTCTATTTATAAAAAAGGAGCCGATTCCCCCCAGCTAGCCTTCGGTCCTGAGCTTTCTTCCTCTTTTCTGATTTTCTGGCTTTCTCCGAAATTTTCTTGAGTCTTCTCTCAATGTCGGTGCAACTCCGGCCTCTTCCCCAAAGTTCTGGCGTGCTGTCAGAGTTTCGCTGAAGCCCGGTGCCTTCCTTCTCCCTCGGATTGACTGTTCTGAAAATATATATGGTTTCTAGTGAAACGAAGTGGTTTAGCCATGGCATCTCTGGTGGCCATCCGACCACCTTCTGACTGGTAGTTGTCTTCTTCCTTATCTCTAGCATATTTCTCAATTGGATAAGGCCTGTAGTAGTCAAGTGTTTATAGCTTCCTCTATAGCCAGCTGGTTCATCCAGCGAGGACATTTGGGCCGTCGGCGTCATTTCGACCAATAGCAAGCTAAGGGTAGCTATTTTGGGACTCGATAAGTAATCCTAGATCATTAGTTTTATTCCGTAGTACTCTAATTGAAAGTTATTAAGAAAATTTGTGTCTAAGCTTAAATATGTGTAGTGATGAAAAATAGGAAATTTTGCTACTGTATGATTCGAATGAATTCCTGATAATTTATAGAGTTCATAAAACTTAAATTTCTATTAGTCATACAGTTTGGATGAGTAGATGAAAGTGGGAAATTTTATTGATAATTTGATTCTGATATATTTCTGGTAAATTATAGATGCTGTAATGCTTCAAAATTTTATAATTTGAATGTGAATAGATGATCTGCTTTGCTTGTATGTATAAAACCTGGTTTGTGATTTGTTGAATAAAATACTGGTTACTGTATAAATTTTGGCTTGCTATTGGCTGAATAAGTTCTGGTTGCTGTATAAATTTTACTTGCTATAAGTTTTGTAACTTAGATGTGAGTTCAGAGGAATGATTATGAGTGGATAGTCCACCCTTGCAAATGGTGTTTTGTGTTGAAAAGTAATTTTATTGAATAA
The DNA here is from genome assembly GCA_026873985.1 of Saraca asoca. Taxonomy (NCBI): domain Eukaryota; kingdom Viridiplantae; phylum Streptophyta; class Magnoliopsida; order Fabales; family Fabaceae; genus Saraca; species Saraca asoca. The sequence continues at coordinate 5,452 of JANHAO010029935.1, read as the reverse complement.
TAAAGTGATGGTTTCATTAATTTAAATTACCGATGATGATTTATTCTGAGGTATTATTTGCATTTAAAATATAAACTTTTATTATAAGAATTTATGAAAATAATTTCAATGTGAAAAAGTTTAGAAAATTTTGAGATTCTAGGCTCAAAGGAAACCTATTGGTAATCTGGTAACATTGTGAATAGCGTGTATGGCTGGATAATACAGAACATGGCCTAAATGATAGTAATAGCCCAAGGGGTGATAATGAGAAATGTGACCGTTAAATATGAATACTCAGAACATATATTAAGTAAAAGGAAATACTTATGGTATCATGATTACTAATTGAAGCTTCCTTGGAGTTCAAGTGTCGACATTATGTTTTTAATAAAGATTGGAAATAGAAACACTTTAGTTGGTTTTTAAATATTTTAATTGATTTAAATATATTTTGATACTTTTATTTATCAGAATACTAAATTTCTTATTATGATTTATTTAACTGAGGATCTATTAGTAATTCCGTGACAATCCACAAGTGCACTTGTATATATCAGTTCTGATCTGTAGGAGAAATAAGGGGGAGATCTGACCAGATTTAATACGGTTAGACTTGGAGATCTTTTGGTTCCCAGTTGGATTCCTGTGGGTCCAAAACCACTGGATGATCCTAAGAAACCCTTAGGTGCACTTGTGACCACCCGGTGATAGTTTGAGCAATAAAGGAGAGGGTGTAATCAAAAGATATAACTGATTGGTGTTGTGGATGGTATAGGGGTGATCTGATCGGTTCTGGTTACCTATTAAAATTATCTAGATCCAACCAATATACCTTTAAAGAAAAAGAAATACATTTTGAAATATTTTATGTGATATATAAATGTTGGATTTATGAAAAAGCTATTTTAAGAAATACAAGTTTTCTCTCACAAGATAATTTGAAAGAATTTTCATAAAATATTTGATTGATGGGAATCCCATTTGATAGAAATATTTAGTTTTCAAAATAAATGTCTTTCCATGGATTTCATATAATCAATTAGTAAAAACCTGATTTCAGGCTTTGATGGGACTACTCACTCACTCAGTTTCTAAAATTCCTTCAAAAAGAAATAAAAAAGAATAGAATAGTAAATGTATATATACAGTAATTGGTAAAATAATAATAATGTGTGATATTAGTTTGTGTTCCAAATGCTTAATAAGATAAATAACTAGTTTGGGCCACTATATGTTTGACTTGCTGCTACGTTTGCTTTGTTGAGCATATAGCCCATATTGTATGACTGGGAAGGCCTTATATATATAATTTGATACTGTGGCTTGGCTATTAAATAGGAATATTTATTGTATTATGTTGTAATTGAGTCTTGGATGCCTAATAAGTTGTTATCTAGTTTGGGCCACTGCATGTATGTTTATTTGTTATACAGGTTTTGATGAGCGTGTGGCCTTTGTTGTGTATTAAGGCCTTAAGCCTAGGTGTCCAAATTATAGGGGAAACTCTGCTAGATTTTCGATAGAAATAGATATGTATTTAAAAGTTAGAATGCATAGTCAGGCTTGTAGGAGGTTTCCTACGAGTGACCTTCTATGCCGGTCACGGACCCCCTGGGTGGGTCGTGACAGGCTTTAGGTTTTAGAACTTGATTTCTGTTATAGGCAAAAAATGACCTCGAGAGATCACAGCAGACCCAAGGTCAAATCGTCCAGCTCGCTAAAGACGCTAGGCAAGCTCCACCTCACTCGCTACCATACAGCAATGTTGCGAGATAATCATAAGACCAGCTCGTCAGGTAGTTGACCATCTTACTCGAGCCTACTTCCTCGCTACAATAGCACTGAGCACGCTACAGCAATCCCCATAGTGACCCCAAGCTAGGAATCCCAGCTCAGGACGATGAGCACCTCACGTGATAAAACAACCCCATGCTGCAGACATATATGCCAGTCCACAGCTGCCTAAGGGGGCCTGCCTGTGGCCTATATCTTACAACAACCGAATTATAGTCTTTTATTGTCTTTTTCATTTATGTCTTGATATAACACAACTATAGCTTGTAATTAATGCATGTAATTCCTCCTTCCTCTATAAATAAGATTACATTGTTAGAAGAGAAAGAGGAGAGACTGGCGTAGTATAAGCCAATACTCTATAAAAAATGATTTTGAATATTAATAAAATCTCTGTTATGGATGTAGGGTCCGGTGCCACTCGGATTTAGCTTAACCACGTTAAAAATACAGTGTCCCCCCCTTCTTTCTTCCTCTCAGACCATCTCCTTCTACACTTCGGAAGCAGTAATTGGATTCCCAAACTCCTCCCGTTGGCCAGATTTTGAGACCATCTATACGAACCGAAATCCGACATCAACAATTTCCAACTTCTATTTTTATAGGCTTATACGGGTCATTTTCAATTATATCCCACATATCATTGTCTATTGCTAAAAGATAGATCTTCATTTTGAACTTCTAGTAATAATAATTTGTTCCGTCAAAGAGTGATGGTCTATTCGTTGACTGACCTTCTCCAACTAGCTCCATATTGTCCCTACAAAATCTTTACTCAAAAGCAGTTAAGCTTTAGCAAAAGAGACCGAGCTCTAATGCTAATCGATAGTGTAAGTTATCAAGAGAGGGATGAATTGGTGAACTACAGGATTTAAAAATGATGCCTTTGTAAACTCGCTTTTCATAAATCTTTCATGAACGATCAAGCTTAAACGATCAAGCAAATAATCAAAATAATAAACTCAAAGTAAATGTGCAAACACTAAGGAATTTAAGGAAAGGAGTGCAAATAGTGTTTGTAGTGGTTCAAACTTCTACCCTCGGAAGCCTACATCCACTCTTCCCAAGCCTAACCACCAACAAGAGAATTATTAACTATAATAACTAAGAGTACAGGGTATAAGCTATTAGACTTATACTACTCTCACATAAACCAAGCTTAACTAAGCGATGCATAGAGGATGACAAGTTTCTTCTCACAAGAATACTCTTCTCTACTCAATATTAGTCTAACCTCACAACTCATAAGTGTATCAAACATTCTAACAAATGTGTAAATAAAGAAATAAGATGTCTAAGATAGACTCTCAATAGCAAAAACTCTTTTTGAGTAGATATACAAATAAAGCTCACAAGCTCTCAGAGTGTATAGGCTAAAAAGCTCTTAGAAAAAAGCGAATAATCAAACTAATGGGCAAGATTTTTTCTTAAGATATTCTGATATGAATTAAACTCTGATTCATGTCTTCTTCACCTTAGAGGACCCATATTTATAATGCAACAACATATGTTTGTTAGGATTTATTTGAATTTGAAATTTGGCTCCACTTTAACTAATACTAGGATTCCTTTAGAGATTATCACGCTTGCTTCTAGTCATTTTGCTGTTATGATTCATCTCCCAAGGTTGCAGCAAAGCAAAGAGTTGTTTTGAAAAGTAGATAAGAGATTCTGACTTTAATTCTCCAAGGTTGACCTTTAGAAAAAGATTCTCGGCATCTTTTATCACTTTATTCATGTTGCTTGATCTTTACACTACAATAGTTAAAATAAGCTAGTAATAAAAAGATTCTTGAGCATCTACTTTTGTAAAATATTAGGTTAAGAAATCTTACATATTTATGTAACTCTTGCAAAATAACTTTGACTTACTCATCGGGAAAATATGTGATTGTAAAGTAATATTTTAAAAGTACCCTTATAATAATATTCTTTAAAGCACTAGATTATTTTATCAATTTAGTTAGATAATTATTTTCCTTCTTCATCAAAACCATATATTATGTTTAATCACATTAAAAACACATTCAAATATATATTCATCAGGAGCTTCTGGTTATGCCTGTAATTTTGATGATGTAAAACGTCGTCTTCTTTTCATGATCCCATGGCCATTTATTTAATCTGATCTGTCATTGTTACTTGGATATAAAATCAAAAGAGAAAAGGAAATTTGGAATATGCAGTACAAACAAGATATAAACGGCATTATGAAGAGCCATAAATTGAAAGTGGATGATAAGGACCACTATTACTAGACTACTAAGGCTGCAAAGGTTTTTCACTTGAAATATGTATTCTATTTGTACTCCGTACGTTAACTTGAGAAAGACACCCTTTTTTTATTACTTTTGTGAGGTTTAAGATCATTAAAAAATTAATTAGTTGTTCAGATATTGAGTCACATAAAATTAAGACTAAGTTATAATATTTTCTTAAATTATAAATCTTATATAATTAATTTCTTTATACTTTAAAATTCATCAATCAACATTACAAACTAATAGTTGTGTGTAATGTTTTTTTTGGTTAATTTTTGTTAATTTTAGTAAGAAATGTGTCATATTATATGTACATGATTTGTTTTAACTCTTATACGTCAAAACATCTTAATAAATGGATAAATTATATCCAACTCTTTGAGGTATGTTATATTTATTTTATTTTATTTTTAGAAATATATATATTGTATTTTTGTGTTTTAAATTTATATTTACTTCTTTGGCTATAAGAAAAAAAGAAAAATAAATATATATTTTTTAAATAAAAGAATATAAGTATAATTAGAAATGAGTATAATTCGTTCTTATTATGTATTTTTTGTAAGAAAAATTTAGGATTAAGATAAGCTATTCCATTCACTACAAAATTTTTGGGTTTTACCAGTATTTGTTTACCAGCGTTTGTGGCAAACGTTGGCACAAAAATTATTTTTTAAATTCCCAGCATTAAGTAAACAGCATTTTATATAAATGTTGGGTAAAATTAAAGCTTACCGGCGTTTGTTTGGGAAACGCTGGCAATTAAATACTTTTACCAGCGTTTGATATGCAAGCGCTGCTAATTATGCATTTTTACCTGCGTTTTGTGGTCAAACGCTGACATTTCTTTTTTTTTTTCTTTGCTTTTGTAATGCCTTAAAGGACTAAATTGAAAAGTAGTTAAGGATTGGATTGTAAAACTTTTGAGTGTTAAGGGGTAAAACTTGAATTGTTGACAAGTGTGGGGCAAAATTGTGATTTTCCCTAAATGGATTTTTTTAAGCCAAATTTTTTCAGATATTTTTTCTCTCTCTGCCTTTTTCCCAGCTACCCTGCCCGAGTTTCCTCTTCCAACTTTCCCTAACAAATTTTTTCAGCCAACTCTCCTCACCTTCGTCTTCTTCTCCTTCAATCCTTCTCCGACGCTAGCTTCTTCCTCCAGTGACTCCAGCACAACTTTCGATGGATTTTCGATCCCTTCCTCCTTCCTCTCGCACGATGAAACTGTAGTCTCCTTCTCCGGCTTACCTCGACTGGGTTCGTGATTTTTAAGGAGTAGTTGCTTTCCCTTACTTCTCTTAAATACCTCTTAATTTTGCTCTATTTTTTACTTGAATTGAGTGTTGAGTGAGTTGGGGTGTGACACTGATTTGTGAAAGTACTGAATTTTATCGACTTCGGATGTATTTGTTTGT
>JANHAO010029934.1:0-10268 GCA_026873985.1 Saraca asoca | reverse complement strand
CTTCTCACCATGGACTTCATCTTAAGTATGCAATGCACAATGAATGTAACATAAGATGAATATATAACCTTTATATCCAAATCCATAAAATGTTTAGACATAGATGCAGTAGAGTCCAATCAAATTGGCTTAGGGCATCTATCCAAGTCTAACATGATCATCTACCTTTCTCTCTCGCAACAAAATAAATAGTAGGGGTCTTGTGATGCCACAAATTGAGGCAAAACATTCCCTGACACATTCATGGCCCTGATGCCACTAGGTGGGGCTATAAGATAAAGGCAATCTCTCACCATATGGCTCATCTACCCACATCTAAAAGAAGCTTCGATTTCTCATCTACAAGTCCCTGAATGAACTTTCCCATAGGTCTAACACAGCCCTAGTACCTCAAGTCTAACTAGAGTAGGATGGCTAGAATTAGATCCCCCAGAAGGATGATGGCTAAAAGTAGTAGCACCTGCTAGCCTCCTACACATATTACCTACACCTTGATTCAATGGGGGTATTGGTACATCAAGCCTCTAGGAGGGAGGTGCACTGGAAGCTAAGGATGACAGTCTTCTAGAATCTCCACTAACACCCTCAAATGTTAATTTCTTTCTTACACTACCTTGGGCTTCTCTTTCCATTTTCCTTTCCATGAATCTCAATTCCAGCTCTATAGCCCAATTGTACACATGCTCATATATGGTACCCTTAGTGACTTAAACAACATTGAAATAATTATCATTAACACCGTCAACAAATTTCCTAGCCTTGTCCCTTTCTGTAAGGATCATATATCATGCAAATTGAGAGAGGTAGGGGAGCTGAGCAACATATTCAAAAACTAATAACCCTTTTTGTTTCAAATTATGAAATTCCTACAATTTGGTGTACCGTTGTCCTTCCAGAAAGAATTGTTGTAGGAAAGTTGTGTGAAACATTTCCCATGTGTTTGCTCTATCTTCAGCTGACCCCAATTTTCTCAACCTTGATACTAATCTATCGTGGATCCATTTAGTTATAATCCAACTAGCCTAATAATAGTATCTTCTGAACATTTGAGGACCTGCCACAACCGCTCAATCTGGTCTAAAAATAGAAAAGGGTCTACCGATGACCTAATACCTGAATATTTGGGAGGCTTGAGCTTCTAAAACTCTTGCAGGTAATTTCTAAAATTTATAGTGGTCAGCATTGTAGAAGGTGAAAAGGGTGGAGACAGATGATTTTCTGGCCCTTCTAGCCACTGTCTCTATAGTCTCTGTTGAGTCAATTCATCAATGAACTCATTTATGGCTCTCTATAAATTTATGGGCTATGCTGGGGCATCTAAAGTGGATAGGCCAGCTAAAGCTCCAGAAATGGAAGGAACATTTATTTCAGGTTGAAGAGTTTCTGGTTGTACTTCTTTACTTGCGACCCTACCTTGGCCCCTAGCACAGCTTCAGCCCCTAGCTCTACCTCTGCCTTGAGGTAGCAATGGTAAAGAAAATAGTTACTCTTTTGGACACTTCTTCAAATCAACATCCAATGTGAGCCAAGGATCTATTTCTGAGCGCATCTTCCTATTATCAAATAGAAGGATTTGTTTAGGTAAGATTTAGATACATTTATATTAGTAAGAATGAAAGATTTAGGAAATGCGGAGATTTTCAACATATTCATGGTGTGGACATCAATATATCCTTATTCATGTATCGTACTCCTAGGTGCACCATCATGAACTCGGTATGTCTATCCCAATTTGGCTCTTGGAGACCCTTAGCCATGCACCTAAACTCTAATCATACTCTGATACTAACTTTATGATGTCCTGATCCACGGCACGTGATCAACATAGAAGGTTACCATTGGGAAACCCTTTACAAGCCTAACAATATAGAAACATTCCTAATATGACATAATTTTATCAAAATTACTACTAGACAAATGTATTAATTAGATACTTCAATTCAATTTCTACCAAAAATCTGGTAAAATTTCCTCTATTTTTGGACTCCCGGACACAAGGTCAATATAACAGACAAGGGCTACACGCCTTATACACAACCTGTACAGTAAAATCAAGACTACAACAGCCCAGACAACACAAAGTCTATAACCTACTAGGTAACAACCAAACAAAACATATGCATATTTTAACTATACCAACTGCCAATATTTACATCGTCAATATACCTTTAAGCTCTACGTAAAGTAATCTACTTGATCAAGGAGTAGATTCTGAACCAAATGGATGAGGGTGGATGATGGGGATGATTTCAAGCTTTGAAAAATAGGAAGAAAAATAGGGTGAGTTGCACAAAAACTCAATGAGCAGATAATCTCACAGAAAAACCAATACTCAGTTTGGAATTTATATTCATAATCTAAGTAGAAAAACATGCATTTATGAAGATAATACTTAATAGTTTAAAAGAAACAATCTAAAATAAATTCAGATGCTTCAATTTGTCAAAAGAGTCATGTCAATAAATAAAGTAATCAACAATTTAAAATTTAAAGTAGAGAATAACATAATGAGAAATATTCATAAAGATAATAACACAAGAAAAATCATTAAAATCCTTTGAAATGTATAAATGTTCAAGTATCAAAAGAATTTTGGAATTTTGAAATGTAATTGGAATCTAAAGGATAATTTCTAAAGGTAACTATACCTAACATATATCTTTGTAATACACATTATTCTCCTATTAGATATTCTCTCCTTATTCCTCTAACAAATATAATTCTAATCACAAGTGCACTTGGAAGTTGTCTAAAGGAATTTCCAATGGATTTAGGATTTCAAAAACAAATAATCAATCAAAAAGTAATACACTATCAAATATACTAAAAAATAAGAAATAATTCTAATCAGTTCATAATATCAGTGTTCAGAAAATATTGTCAATTGTTTCATATAGCATATAAGTCAGGAATATCATAAATTCAACATCATGGCAGGATGTAATCATTGGTTCTATAAACAGTAATTATTATAAAATGCATAAATACGCTATGATAAATTATTTTCATATCTATGTAACATATGGTAAAAATTTTAAGTCAAGCTAACATTAATATTCAACTTACTCAGAAAGGGTAATGTTCCAAATAACAAAATTGTTTGTTTTGTAAAAAGGGATTCACAACATAGTAGAATTATCCACTCACCTTGAGGATATCCAGATAGCTTTAAATGAAAATTTTTGAACTATAGCTTTCCCAAATTAGCTCATTAGAACATAGTTACCAAGATCACGTAACCTCACTATGGATTTTTTGTTTCAAAATATTATAACTTCCAATGTTTAAATTTCAATTAGGACATATTCATATAGATAAAAAAAATCAATCTTAGAAAGGAGCAATACCTACTATCCAGTAACCGATTAGGGTTTGCGTATGCTATCAGATAAGCATGGCAAAGGCAAAATGAAGCCGCCAATTGTTAAAGGGTGATAAATGGTGAAGCTACCACCGGTGACGACGGGCTACGATGGCAAGCCAGCAACAGGGTAACAACTACTGAAGGAGAAAAGACTAGTGATCGACTACTATTTGGATAGAGCTGAACGGAAGATAAGGAAGAGCAACTGAACTAATAGGTCCAATCACCAGAAAGATAGAGGGAGGGAGAAGAAACAGAGCCGAAATTAGGCTCCATTTACTACAGTTGTCATGGCCCAATCGGAGCTTAGCTCTAAGGTCCAACAAGAAAAGAAGGATGCCAGAGCAAAGAGGAGAAAAAAAAATGAAGCTGAATGGCGGTTAAGGCTCAGTTTAAAGAAAAGCAAAATGAAATGGGAAAATTGCAATTTGGCCCCAATGAAACTTCAACACATTCACTGTAGTCCACTAGAAAAAGGAAAATTCATGCTTTGGTCACAATGAAAATTTTAAAACCTTAATTTTGATCCACTAGACTTTAAATTATTTTTTTTTTTTTTTTCTGATGTGTTACAGTTCCTCCACCGGATCATGGAACGACCTGCCTTCTAATCTAGCTCCATCTGTGAGGCCTGTGGTGGTGGTCACGTCCTCAACCCTCAGCCTTATGGACACTTCATGCACATTCAGAGGGTATGTAGTGCCACACTTCACATACAGGATACCCCTCAGCCCAGCATCATTTATCCACTGCAACCTTTGTTCGTTATCTATCTGACCCCTGACCAGCGTTATAATTTCCTAGAGACGTGTCGAGTCACATGGGATTTGAGAGATGGGGTCCTGCATTTACAAAGCCAGGTTCCAAGAATAAGTCACATTACCATGCACTTCACGTGTAAGGCGCCCATGCAGAATGAACAAGACTAGTAAACATGCCAATCCAGAGTTAAGTTCCATTGCCTTCTACAAAAACATTAGTGATGTGGCCTTACGCAACTAATACCCAATTCTCCATGGATAGTGCAGATAACAGGGAGGAATAGGTGGATGCACACAGAGTGAATGCGAGAATATTCTGTGTTACCATCCATGACAGTAATGGTTTGTGCCCTGCACTTTGTCCATATCAGGTCTGTCCTGGTTATTTACATGCAACTGATAGAAATCAGACATGACTATCTAAGAACACATTTTATGAGTGTTAACAAAGGGACATTAGTGTTTGTCCTAAGTCCTCGTACCCATAACATAGGTCTAATGGGGACAGGATTCAGAAAATAGATGAAATAAAGGTCAACCCAGCTATTAATGGCGTTACCATCCACAGAGGTAATAGTAAATGGGAATCCTAGATTACCCCTACCCATTTCTCATGCCCTTATATACGCATCAGACGGAATTTTTTATGGGTGTGGGTTTTAGAACACTATTTGTTAATCCTTGGATTGACATATTCCCATTATTTAGCATTTATTGTAAGAACATGTATTATATGGGGAGCATAGAAAATCACTGTCTTCAGGGTATCGATGCCCATATCTTGTCCTTATAGTGTCACCACATCCATGGTGACATGAAAGAAGTCAAAATTTGCAAATGATGGGACATGGTCCTTGCTTTTCCTTCCGCTGCCCACTCTTAATGGTCAACAATGTACTTCCTTCGTTCCCTGTGGTCTATGGCTCTATTGCTTTGTTTAAGAGCCCATCTGCAAATCTCCTCCATTGATCACACGTGTGGTTGGTAATCGTTACTCTATTGCGATTAAATTATAACTAGGGTGGTATAGTAATGGGGTTGGTTTGTAAGGTTACCAGCCTTAGAGTGGTCGGCTTCTCTGAACGTGAATTGACACCCATTTCAATTTTGTATATGTTCTCGTTTCGACCTGAATGTAATTATCTCTGTTGCCACCGTGCACCATTAATTTAGTGTACGTTGGGTTCCATGAGGTCTTATTTCCTGTCATTGTCTTACAACCAGAAAGTTCCTCATGCATTTGGGATCAAATGTGCTCCTTTCATCATGTTGTTAGTTGCAGTGTCTTAAGTTGGTATCCAATGATTTGCACATTAATTACCGGCACTCCTTTCTTGGCTGGTTCGTCCATCGGCATCCGCTTTCATTATGTATTTGGTCCACATTGAATATTGGATGCTCCCAATTGTCACCTGCATTTAATAGACACGTTGTTAACATTATGCGTTAATTCTTTCCACCAATTATCCCCCAATCTGGGCTTTTATCCTTAAACATACAAACGTACAACTGGTGTACATAATCCACAATACAATAGATGGTAAAATGTATTTAATTGCCAGGAGTCGGTGCATTGACAGAACATGGATTTACATTTTCCTTTGCTTCACAATAAGTTCACCTAATTTACACTGGGTGCATAGTTGTCACATCCCAATTTAAGACGCAACCGGCATAGAAAGACATTCAAGGATAACAACCTACAAGTTTGACACACTTTGACAATGCATAAATCCCATTATTTAAAAAAAAAAAAAGATGATAACTGAAAATCAGTTTAAAATGTTTGAAAATTCAATTTCTCTAAAGAAAAGGTTTTATTAAAATTTCGACAAGATCTCCTCTGTTTTTCATATGTTTATAGAGTCACACATCTTTCTAACAATCTGTAATAGCAATTTCAGATATTTTCACATATTTACCAGATACCAAAATAATTACAACAATTCAAGATCAATTTTACACATACATATACAAACTTTACAATTACCAATTGAATGTCTTAACTTTGTGGCTTCGATTCTCGTTCTAAAGTCTTCATAATATCCGATAAATTTGAAACTAAACTTTTTATTTTTTGAGAAAACATAATGAATTTCAATAAAACTTAATAAGTAAATCATTTACTCTAAATACTATTTATATCATATGACGCACATACAATTTTAACAAAATACAACAATTTATAGTTTAGCCAATTTAGGCTATCGATTTACCAAGTATAACAGTTATAAATTTATATAATAGTAACCTCAATCAGTAATTAAATAGTTATACTCATAATAAATTTGTTATTTAATATATATATATATATATATACATTACTATTAAACGCAATCAATATGAAGAATCATCATACTGGTAGTTTCCAAACACATCAATTTAAGGTCTAAATATATGAGAAAATAGTCACTCTCATAGTCACAATCAATTAATAAAAATGGCTTACTGTCATTCTCTGATAAACGGAGACATTTTGCTCAAATCACACTTTCTCTTTATATAAAGCATTCAAATCAAACACTTTCAGTTCAATCAATTGAAGGGATACAAAGGAACTAAGAGTTGGATACACAAGCAAGTTTCTTTAGGCAACTTACCACTCAATTTATAAAATAGTATCAAAGCTCTAATCACATTATCCCTCCAACAAATATTCTCCTCCTTATTTCTACTAATATATTTTATGGTCATATCAGTATTAGTATGCATATATTAAAAAAATGTTTTTGAAAGTTCCTTAAAGAAGTTACTCTATGAATCCAATTTTCAGTTTACACATAACTTATCAAAACACGCACATGAAAATAAATTCAATGATCATGTTTACATTCAATTAACTAACTAGCTCAAATACAAACAATCATTTCTTCATTTAAAATGCCACTCCAAATTTATTTTATATTTGTTGGTTTCTTGAAGAATCCTTTAAGGATCATTACTTATCAATTCAACATATATTCAATGCAATCATGTCAACTAATCATTCAATTCACACAATTCTATATTTTAAAGGCATTCCAAATAAAACATGTGCACAATTATCATTCATATATACAAGTTCACGTAAACATCATAACTTAATATGTAAATTCAAGAGAAATTCATATAATGTTTAATCAAATATTATCACCAAAGATATCTAACTCACGTTTCTATGTACGAGTTGAATAAAAAATCACTAAATGGGTTACTTACTTACAAGACTAACACTTAGTTGATTTCAAGAGATCATTCCATTTAAAGAAAGTTCAATGTCTAGCGAATCCTTTTTCCCTCATTTCCACTTTTAGGCAAGTATATCTTTTTCCATTCATACCTACTAGCACCACAATATGGATGCTCAATTTAAAATTCCAAAGTTATTACCCAATGATTCATTTGGAATCTCCTATTTCATACTCATCCATAAACCAATTCCTAGCCCAATCAAACCCTTTCTAGTTAAAATATCAATCGAATGAAAATATTCAATTTATACAAAACAACTAAATTGATTTCATTTTATCCTTAAATTAAGTCACAAAACCATATTAATAATAGTTAAGATCCTAACTTGATGAGGTAACACATGAATTAACTTAACACTCTTATGTTTTAGAATTCTCAGCCCTTACAATATCAAGCTCTCACATCAATTATCATCTTCAAAACATAATACTTCACACTTTTAACATTTGTAAAACCTAACACATATATTACCTATCACATGTCAAATGCAACACTGACATTTCAGCCCCTCACTATAATTCCTCCGTGCCATTACTTCTAATACTCAAAGATACAAATTACCCCAATTGGCAATACAACCATTTGCCCCTTCTTGTTTTTTTGTTTATAACTTCATGGCCAATAAAAGCAGAGGAAAGTCAAAAGAAAAAAAAAAAGCCTTCACAGTTTTTTTGCCCCATGGGATGATGAAAATTTACAAAAAGTCCTCTTTGGATTCTCCTGCCACTGTTCCACTTCTTTAAAGTTCTATAATTAATATACAGCTAGCAAGATAAATCAGAAAAGTTTACACATATAGCATAATTATGCAAAGGTCTACACATCTCGGTCCAGTAGATCGGTATTTCTCATTTTCCGCCTCCACAAAAGTGACAAAACGATTTGTCACCATATCTTTCATGAACATTGAAATAACATAAACCAAAACAAGGCAGGGTAATTTATATTAATATCTACCCAAACAGAGACTTAAGTCCTCATCACCTATGACAGAAGTTAAAAACATTATGTCCCTCCGCAAATTTCCTAGCAGGAAGTGTATTTCCTGACATAAATATTAAACATTTGCTAATCTATTTCCATGAATGGCAACTACCAACTTTATGCAAAAAAAATATACAATGAGAATAGCAACATTCATGGTTGGTCCTGCAAGGTTGTAGCTTCCGAGCAGAACCCGCATCTACAACACTCCAACCCTCCGGACCGTCACTTACGGAGCTCACCCTTTCGTTGCTGGCGAGATGGCATTTTCTGGTGCTGCTGAACGAACCGGGGACAGCAGCATGGGACCGGAGTGGCTGGCTCAGTCAGGACACACGGTGGCTGAACAAAGCATCCACTATGACTCCAGAAATTTCTATCAACGTTCCAACGGTGAGCTGTCACACTCAACAGTTGTCCGGCGCTGTAGAAGCATCCACTGATGGCATATTGAGCTCAGCTGGTTGAGCTGCTCCTCGGCAGCGAGGTTCGAGCTGGCAGTAGTGTCCAGCTACCCCTGCACTGCTGATGCTCTGCCTACAGTGTTGATGGCATTGTGCATGGTCGGCCAGTGCAATCGGCATCGAGCTGGACGGAATCTTACGGTGGAGCAGCATCGGAGATGAAGCTTTGGCGAAATCGGTCAGAAAGCTCTGTCTCTCAGTCTCTTTCTCAGCTGAAGGAAAAAATGGAAAGAAGAAGAACTAAGTCTTCAGAAACCTGGACGAACAGAGGGCTTAAAGGCGACCTCCCTAAACTGCACCGTTTTGCTTGAGTTTAAGTAGCTTTTTTTTTTTTTTTTTTTTGCCCAATATGGGTTGAAGGCTTGAAGCTAAACAAAACAAGAGAAGTTTAAAATTATACCATTTAGAGTAAATTATTTTGTCCTCCCCTCAAGAATATAAAAGTACACAGACATCTCTTCTTGTTTAAAATTGTACACGGGCCTCACTTGAAACCAAAATAGACATTACACATAAGCTCACCTACAGTGACAATGTTGACTCACCTTTTGTGAATCGAATTTAACTAAATATGACCACATAATTATAGAAATACCCATTCGTTATGAGGATAAAATGTTTGAAGATGAAAACGGTCATAGTTGTAATTATCTCCATTGTGTTGGTGAAGACTTAAGATCGTAAGACTAAGTTTTATGCATATGTAAGAATGATTACTGCATTAAGTTTGAAGAAGGAATTTATTTCCATTTTGTCTATATATTTTGCTTCATATTATATCTCAGTATTCTATGTAATTTGTCAATATAGTTTCTTAAATAATTTTAAGTTGAATTTCATGCCAATTTAGTTCCTTAATAAAATATTTCCAATAAAAAAAGCAAACAATAATTTAATATTACTTGTGTCATCTTTTAATTAGTTATTAATTACTATCAATTAGTTATTAATCTTTTAATCAATATTGTTTTAATTAGTTACTAATCTTTTAATTAACATTATTTTAATTAGTTATTAATATTTTAATTAACATTATATCATTTTATTTTAAATCATTTAATACATATTCTTCTATTTTAATTAAAATTATTTTACATCTTTTAATTTACTAGCTATGTAGTCTTTTTCATAACTTACAGGGGTGTATTTAATTTAAAGTTTTGAAGATTTTTATAGACTTTTTTTTAAGTAAATGACTTTTGTAGAGTTTATGGACTCTCGTTGACTTTTATAAACTTTAATGATTTTCATAAATTTTTATTTTAAAAGACTTTCATTGATATTGATAGATTTTTATAGACTTATGAATGACTTTCATAGACTTTTGTAAATTTTTTCATAACTATTTTTTTAAAAAAATTATAAATAGTTTAATAAATTTTAATTCACTTCTAATTTTATATACACCTTATAAGTCAACAAAGCTATATTTCTCATGTCAAAATATTTTCTTAAAAGAATTTA
>JANHAO010029933.1:0-10269 GCA_026873985.1 Saraca asoca | reverse complement strand
TTAATCATTTCAGGGATCCTTGTTATGATTATCAATAATTGAATGAATATTTAGTGATCAAGGATGCATTAATCTCAAGTTAATTTCCTTGGCTGGTTGGTTTATTTATTATTAATTTAGTTTCTATTTGTTAGTGTAGTTTGTTGTTAGTAGTTATTGCCAAACCCCCCCTTTATTTCTAGCTCCTAATTTGATTGATATCAACATCCTAAAATGATCCAAGGGCTCGACCCGGTGTTGTCTATACTACAAGTAGGTTAGGTAGCTTTGGTTGTATAAATTTCTAATTTGATCGGTCTCGACAGTCACAAATCAATGGTGCCAAATAAAACTCTCCTAACGATAAAGGTTGATCACTGGAGCAAGAAGCGGCCGATAGACGACCTGCATACATACCAAAGTCAGTAGTATGTGATGGAAGTGATCCGTCGAGCATGCTCCAATCATCAAGTCAGTTCTCACGTAGAATTTTAGTAAGTGTAATGCATATGATCTAAAGAGGAGGTACTTGTTCATTTATATAGGTGTCAATTGTCATATTCCTGAACCAATGACGTGCAACCACATGTCTCAAGCGTATTGGTGATATAAGTAAGATTCCCACTACGTAGTTACTACTATCATATTATTTGTGTATACTTGGATCACAACTTTTTTGTCATGTATCGATTAGGCAGTTGATTTGCTCAAGTCTTTATGCAGCCAACTTTGCGTCCAAGCCTATCAGCTGGGTGTAGCTAGTTGACCGGTTTGGGTCTAAGTCCTTGCTCCTGTCTCATTGTCATTTCTTCTATTAATCTTGATCAATCAACCTGGATCGATCATCTTGTGACTAGTGGTTATTTTAGACTATGTTAGTGTTTAAGTATTATGATATTTTGCAAATCTTTGGAAGTAAAGTTAGTTTTTGCATATATTAAATTTGAGTTTTATTATTCTCATATAGCTTTTTTTTTTTTTTTACTCGTTCCTACATCCTTACACAAAATAACTAAAATTAATTAAGTTCACAAGTTACAGTACGGGATATGGGAATACTAGAGCCATTAAAACGAGCTTAAGTTTGCGGATCAACCCGTTAGTCCACCAAAAAATGTGGATTTTAACCTCTCATATTAAGGTTCCTAAATTGCGGGTATATTTGAGTCCGCTCTATTGGTTCGTGCAAGGTCCACGCATATTAGATCCAATTGTTCATGAATTGGTCTGCATTTCTTTTTCTTTTTTTTTACCTACTTACTTATTTACATACTTACTTGATAACATATAGTTATACACTCACTTATACACATTTTTTTTTACATATGTTATGAAATATATATGAATTTGATATATTATAAAATTATTTATGGTATAAAACTTGATATGTCTTTAAGTTTTTTTTTATTATTATTTACAAGTTTTTTTAGCAATGATAATAAATATAAATATATTATTTTAAAATATTTTAATTCTAAAATTGTTATTTAAATTAAGAAATTAAAATAATTTTTAAAAAGAGATTTAAAATATTTTTTCTAAAAATAAAATAAAATGTCCTTGGACCAATCCGTTAACCCACAAATAATTTACATTAAGACTCAAACAGTTTGTATTTTTTATGAATTGATTTGATTCAATCCGTTTATGATAACTTCTATAGATCGGTCCACGATCGAACAGGACTGACCCATTTAAGAGTTCTAAAGGGTATCACATTCAAGATTTATTCGTTAACTTTATAGTTTTTGTTAAACGAGTTCTATGATTGTATGATATCTGTCAACATCTTTGTGCGTGCCAGTGAATTTGATTTTCAGATTTAGCATGTGCCTGTAATTTTTTATTTTTCTTTCAAAAGAGTTCCAAAATCTTTCAATTAAAATTTAAAGACTATACAAGATGCACACTATATTAAAAATGTCACAAAATCTTTTATATATATATATATATATATATATAGAAAGTTGAAAATTTTCTTAGAAGTTACAAAATGTTCTCCCTCCATTACAATTTTGTTACAAATTTTATAGACATAATTACAAGTAGTCACAATATAGTTGCCACTTATGCATAAAAGTAACACGTGATGTGCCTCTCTAATGTTGCAGTGTGACATTTGTTGACATAAATTAAATAGTATTCATCTTTAAGGTTATAAATTTGTAAAATATATATTACAAGATTTTGCTACCTCTTTTTTATGACATAACTACTATTTTAATTTACAATTTTATCAACAAAATTTACAGCAGATAAGTTTGTTAAAAAATTTAATGAAACCTCATAAAAATTAATTATGAATGTAATTAAAATTAATAACAACTTTTTTAAAATAGTTATAATTGTGTCCTTAATTAAGGTTTTTTTTTTTAAATTGTTATATCAATTAATATCACATCACATTTATAAAAGAAACTCTCATACATTCGTTTTCCTCACATATACCCATAGCATACATGTTGGCCCAAAGCATCAAATGAACTAATAAATAAGGGTCCACTCTATTTAACATTAGTACAAGAAATACAATATTGAGAAGATTTAAATTTAAGGCCTCAGTATACTATAGAAACGTATTACCACTAAATCACTGTCGTGTGATTTAAAATCTCCTTTATTCATTGCATTGAAATTAAATTTATATATAATTGATTTAGTGTGCATATAAGTCTCATTGGGCTCAATGTACTGTCCACTTAGAACATCTAAATTAGATTAATATACATCTTCATCATTAAATATTGGTGAGATGTCCTTCCTGTTAAAATTGGAGAGTAGGAATGAAAATTTTTTAGCTGTGAAACATATTTCTTAGGAAAATACTCGCCCTCACTTGATAATTCAAATTTATTTTGAAGTAATATACAAATTATGCTTTTAAAACTTTCAATTTATTTATAGAGGTTGAATAGATTTCATTTACCAAACAACCTAGAATTTGATTGAAATTCATCAATCCGTACAACTTTAGAATTTCAATGAATTTTTTTTTTTAAAAGAAGGCATTTTATTTTTCAAAATGACATAACTAAGAGCAATGCTCTCTTTCTGTCTATCTGTCTATCCATTCTAACATTACTTATTTTGAGTGGAGTTCATTACGGAGGACATAAGGCATGATAAACATAGACGAGTAATAATAAAAATCTCCTTTGTTATTATTATTATTTTTTTTGTTTATACATTAACCTTCAGGTGATTTGAATTTAAGATTTCAACATACTATCCAAAACGTATCACCTCTTGATTACTATTGTGTGGCTTAAAATCTCTTTTATTCAATGCATCAAAATTAAATTCAGATGTAATTAATTCAGTGTATATATAAGTCTCATTTAATTAATTTTCTGATGATAATTTATTGTTTTTAAGAGAAGCATCAACACTTCAAATTAAATAAGTGCATTTTGAACGGAAAGTATGATCAAACCTTCTAAACCTAAAATCTAATGTTTTATTTGGATCGAAGAAAATTGAGAGGAAGGAAAGATTATATTATAACTTTCTTCTTACTTAAGAGTTTTGATCAGGGAGAAAAAGTTGGAGATTTATGACTAATTTTTTAAAATCCTCCGCTACTCATTACTTCATATTTCTTCAATTTAAAATATTTTGAAAAATTTTTTAAATATTGAAATAATGAAAGAAAATTCCTTCTTAATTATCTATTTTCTTTTTTTTTCTTACTGTTCATTTTGCTCCGTTGCCTTTCCTTCCATCTCCCTCCTATCTCCCAAACATATTATAAGTAACATTATGATATATCAACAGACCACAAAATAATATATTTAATAATTACTAATTATATATATTGAATAATTTTTTTCAAGTGTTTCACAATTAAAAAGTCAAGTTTTATTCCTCTCTATATGAATCATATAAATTTTTTTTTATAAAAAAGATAGATATAGAAAATTCATTTTGTATTGAAATTGTGGATTTTAAAAAAATTATGAATCTTAGAATAAAATATTATATTTTTCTTTTTTGAATTAGAAGAAAATTGAAAATATAAAAAATTGAAGAATGCACATCCCCCCTTGACCGTCAATACTTAACTGCAGCGAAAACTACTAATATGGAATCTTCTGACTAAATTGAAGGGAAATTCTCTCACAAGGTTTCAAATTTTCAAATAGTTTGGAGGATTAGGATTCTAAAGTTCAGTTTTGAAGTGGAAAAATTTGACTTGAGGTTTGATGGGTGGCAACTGGCATTGGTCAGGCAAATCGAAATTCTTCAGTTAGGTTTCAGTTAGATTTTCATATATGACTAAGGATTTTATTTGATGCAGTCACAATAGAAATGAGTTTTACACCTGTTTATTCATTTGTTGTGCATTATTAAAAATGATTCAATTTTTTTACAGCAATAAGAGTTATTAATTATGATTTTATTTTTAATGCTTATCAATAATGTAAGCATTAATAATAAATTAAATTTAAATTTAAAGATATATATAAATCAAGTTGAATCAAGTTATAAATTAGTTCGATTTAATTTGATTAAAATGAATTTGACTCAACTCAAAGTTCACTTTGCATTTAAATAATCAAAATTTTTTATTTAAATTCGATTTGAATTAAGCTCTCATGAATCATTTAACTCAATTCAATAATTTGTTTGATTTAATTAAATAGATCAAAATTTTAAATAAACAAATTTAAATCAAAATGAATCAAGCCACTTTATTATTATTCATTGATTCAACTCATTTAATTCATTTAATCTAAAATTATATAAAAATATTATTTAAATTTATTTAAATATGTTATATAATATATAATATTATATTTAATATTATAATTTATTTTATAAATTTTATTAAAAAATATTTATAAATATAAGTAATTTTTCAAGTCAATTTATAAATCAAATAAATCAAGTTTAATTCATTTATCAAACAATTCAATTTTTAGATTTATATTCAATTTATTTAGTTCACAATTCAATTCATAAAATCAATTTTTAAGTTAAGTCATAAATAATTTAATTGGCTCAATTCATTTTTAGTCTTGATTAAATTCAACAAGTAATTTAGACTCATAAATTTAAATTCATAATTAACCATTTTGTACAGCGTTGAATCTTTTGCAATAAAATTATGTTTATATCTTTTTCAAATTGAGAGTGTCAATTTCTTAAAAATTTTTGAAAGAATCATATTCAATTTTGATGGAGATTTTGTAGACCCTAAAATCAAATTTCTGAGAGTTATTACCTACGATATGTAACAAAATAAATAGTTATTACCTACAATTGACCACAATTATTACCGAATTTCATATGAAAAGTTTAAGGTTATCTTCAAATTATTATTATGTCCTTATTGAATTCCTTGACTAAACTCTCTTTTCTTTTGGTAATTTATAGATTTTTCCGTGAGATATCCAAAACATCACATAGAAAAGAGGGAAACAAAATTAAGATTGGAAGTTAAATTGCATTTTCCATTGTACCAAAAGCAATTTCCATTGAATTAGTTTGAAGGGCACACTAATATATCCTAACTTCAGCTGATTAATCAGGGTAATCCTAATCTTGAAGAATTTAAATTTAATATAATAATTATGATTATAATTAATACATCTTATTATTCATTTAAATTTCTGAATTTCTTCATCTCTATAAATTTCACCCAAATTAAAAATTAAATATAATAATTATACTGAAATTTCAATATATCATGACAGGTCCATTCACAATTTTTTATGATAAATCCCTGTGTCAGTTGGACATCACTTCCAAGTCACAACTTATCATGAAACGTGTTCCCATGCAGTGCCCATCCTTTTCGCAATGATATAATATATACAATCTCTTCTTTTCTTGTTTCGGATTTCACACTCAAGTAGGCTATGATGATTAAACCCTATATACAGCCTCCATGCCACTTGGTCTCTCATGTCGACGCAAAATTTTATCCAACTTTTATGTATATAAATTATCTTATTAAATTAAAGGGAAATTGATTTAATTTAATTATATTTATTTATTTTTATGTGAATACAGATTAAAAATAAAAAGGAAATAAATATATATTTTTAAAAATAAAAAATAAATATAATTATTTTAAATTTTATACAAAATAGTATAATTTATTCTAAAAGAAAATATTGATACACACATGTAAATAGATATTTTATTAAACTCCATAATTATAGATTTCATGTGCACATATTTACCTTTCTTTTTGTAAAATATTCTTATCTTAAGAATAAAATGTAGTGTAAAAAAAAAAAAACCACAAACAAACAGTTGAAAGAAAATATTGATCCATATACGTGAATAAATATTATTTTATGCAGCTCAATGATTATAGATTTTATTTACATGTTTTTTTTTAGGGAAATAAGAAATATTCATATTCCATTAATAATAAAATATGACGTCTCCCGCTTTAGTGTCATACAAAAACCATAAACAAACAGTTAAATATACAAGAGAAGAAATTTATAATTTCAAACTTCTAATTTGAGTGGTGATATTCACATCTATATAGAAGATATTCTCGCATAGATAAAATTTAATGAGAATATAATAAAAATGATAGACATAATAATAAAATATAATTTTTATTATAGTAAAATAATCACAAATTTAATATTATGGACCGTTTGGGAAAACAACTTACTTAAACACTTATGTTTATAAGCTTTAATAAATTCTTTTTTATAAGCTTCTCTATAAAACTTATTAAAATAAGCTCAAATGAACTTATTGAAGGGTCATAAGTTATTTTCATAAATTTAAACAAACACCTAAATTTTTTATCTAAAGTGTTTATATTATAAGATAATATCAAATATAAACTGTAGATAAGCTCTCTGAAACATATTCTTATGTCTATATTTCTTAAGTCAATATTAAAGGTGATTCATATAAAAATTTATTTTGATTGTAATAATATTTGATTCATGAAATATTTTTCATAATCTTAAAAATATTTTAAAAAAAATAATAGATTCAAATTTTTAATTAAATCAAATATGATAACATGATATTTACAAGAGTTATATTTTTAAAAACATTAAATTTCTTGAAAATATATGTTTTAGCTATCCAAACTTCATCTAATAATTTGATTTGATTGGATGGGTGAGAAGAATTAAAGAGGAAAGTAAAACCTACCCTTCACACAAATAACCAAAAATGTAAAATGATAATAATTCTTTCCTTGTCTTTCTTTTCGTTTTCTTATTCCTAGACAAATTATTAGTCTCGTTTGGTGAAATATGAGCGTGGAGCCCTTATAAACAAAACTAACATTTTTTTATTAGGAGTGTTTCTCAACTCTTACGGATTTGTTACTATATATATTTATGATAATCTAAATAAATCCGAATTAGTTTTGAATAGTATTTAGTTTAACTTTTAATTTCAGTTTAAAATTGGTATTGATCTTAAATATTGTTTGATAAATCTAACCAAATGAAATCAACTTTTTATAGAATTTATTTTGAACTAATTTCTAATTAAAAATGAATCAAATAAAAACTAATTTTTAAAATTTTTAAAAATCACCAAACAATTGAGATTTTAAAAACTTATCACATCATCTCTAGTTAACTGATTTCCGACAAACACTCGTAGTTGGTTTCTAGTTAAGGTTAGTGATAACGTCAACACCAACACCAAGTTTCCAAAACAGCTAGAGCTCATTTTGCTATGGACCCACACGCATTTACATCGAAAATTCAGCCTTCTCACAACTGTAAACATTGCATCTTCGCCTTCTTTTCTCTCCACAAACTTTCAACCCTACGCGTCTCCCCAATATTCCCATATATATATATATATATATAAAAAAAAAAAAAAAAACCGCCACAGCTGACAGCCGACAAAGTCCTTGCCACCACATGATAATTCACAAGAACGTGTACTTTGAAATATTTTATTCACTCGTCAAAGATTTTTGCTTCAATGACCCATTTTTTCTCTTTCCCTATATATATTCTCCCATTCTTTCACATTTCAACCAAAGAAACCAAATTCATTTTCTCTCATATCCTCACTAACCCATATAATATTTCTCTCTAGATCACCATTTTTTTCATCTAAGGAGCTATTTCTCAAACACCCATATCATATTTTCCCTCAAAATCACCATATTTTTCATCTACGGATCATTTTTTTTTTTTCATTGACCCATATCAGTTTTCCCTATAAATCAGCGTTTTTACCGATCTAGAGGCTTTTTGTGACAATTGCAAGTAATGGGTAATTACATTTCATGCACTTTGGCTCCTCCATTGATGAAGAACAAAAAGGCTACAAGAGTAATCTTCCCCACAGGTGAAGTGAAGCAATTCAAAGAACCTAAAAAGGTTGCAGAATTAATGCTTGAATGTCCCAATTACTTCGTAGCAAATTCAAAATCTCTACACATCGGAAGAAGATTCTTTGCTCTCGGTGCCGATGAAGAATTGGAATTTGGGAATTTGTACATCTTGTTCCCTATGAGGAGAGTCAATTCTGTCGTCACGGCTGCTGACATGGCTGTGTTCTTCATGGCGGCTAATTCGGCCGCAAAGCGCATATCCGCCGGAAAGGCTCGTGTCTTGCCAGAGAACGGTGGCAGAGAAACACGACAAGAGGCGGTTGCCGAGAATTCTCCGGTGGCGGCAGTGCAGGGTGAAAATGGAAATCCAAGGTTGAGTTTGGAAGGAGTTGAATCAGGTTTTCAGTACAGGTTAAGCTATTGTAGATCAAGGAGGCCTGTATTGGAGACTATAAACGAAGAGCCAAGGCAAAGAAGAAATCCATTAGGTTAGAGTGCTAATATATGTGAAGTTGATATAATTAACTTGCCAAGAATTCAAACAAAGGTTTGGATCGGATCCAATAAAAATGAAATATTCTTCAAATTCTCCATTGATACGACATGCTACTTTTTTCATTCATTCTTTTCTGGATCAGTCGTCGTCTTACAAACTCTATCGCTGGTATGAACGAATTCATTGCTTCATAAAAATGTGTAAAAAATCGAGTCGCACTTAAAAGCCGAGTACTCTAACATTGAGTTAGCAACCTGAAACTAATATGAAAAAAAAAACTAATAAAATCGAATGTGTAGATACAATAGCAATAAAAAAAAGATTGAATTGTATAATAAAAATATCCTAGGGTGTGGTCTCAGAAGATTTTATGTAAGAGAGGTGATAGATTTTATCACACATATTTCCTGATCTGAGAGATGAGTGGAATGAAATTTGTACAAAATCCATTCAAGTTGATGAAGACAAATTTACTACTGATTGACTTTAAATTTCTATATAACTTGTTTCTTTGATTTCCTCAATCATATATATTACAAGTTTAGTGCTAATTATAAAAGAAATAAGAGGGGTTAAAATGGCAAAAATGAAGTTATTAATACTTTATTAAAAATTTATTTTAATAGAAGTATAAAAGTGGGGCACCTCACTACTTTTCTTCTTTATTTCTTCTCAATTCACACACACTCCACACCCATTTTAACACACACGGTTTCTTATTTTTTGTTTCTAACACACACGACAGAAAGTCATACATACACACACATATATATATATATATATATTATTCATCCACCAATATGTATTAAATAGAATTTATCTAGAAAATTCTAATATACCAACATATCATTTCTTTCTATACTTTTCTCTTTTTTTTTTTTATAAACAACAACAACTCTTTCTAGAAAAGAAGAATCAATATTATTTTCTTTAACACTTTCCTTCAACATCGACTCTTCACAATTATTTTATCAT
This sequence comes from Saraca asoca, assembly GCA_026873985.1. Lineage (NCBI taxonomy): Eukaryota > Viridiplantae > Streptophyta > Magnoliopsida > Fabales > Fabaceae > Saraca > Saraca asoca. The sequence continues at coordinate 535 of JANHAO010029933.1, read as the reverse complement.
ATCAAATTACTCACGTAATTTTAAAAATTGATTAACACATAATTTCTTCGTGAATGAGTCTACTACTTGATCATTTATTTGAATAGGAACCATCTCTATTTCTCCCTGTAACACCTTTTCTCCAATATAGTAATAATGAATTTTTACATGCTTGATTCTTGCATACATATTGAATTTTCTGAAAGTTTGAGGGGGGTTTGATTTTCCTATTTTCTGTTTTTATTTTCAATAAAAATAAAGAATAAGATTAAAAATATATTTGATTTGATTTTATTAAAAATATTTTATAAAAATATTTCTTAAAATATACTAAAAATTAAAAATAAAACAAATTATTTTCACCATCTTCATTTTCAAAAGTTAAAAATCCCGTAAAAATACTGTGCCACTATTGTAAATAAACACCCGCCGAAGGCCCGAGAACAGAGCATTGCACAACCCCTTCGTCCGACTGCATCGAATCCACGATGCAGATCTTCGTGAAGACCCTAACGGGGAAGACGATAAGGAAGGCATCCCTCCTGACCAGCAGCGC